>JAFIRS010004173.1:0-97520 GCA_018342105.1 Gonioctena quinquepunctata | reverse complement strand
CAGTAATGGTTACAAATGCATTTCCTGAAACCGACTTCCTCTACCATTCACATTAGTGACGAACGATGTGCAAGCCACTAATATGCACCCTAATGGTTTGTTAACTCCGTGTTTAAAAATAATCGGGAAGGAGGTTCACTCACAACCGACTCGTTGAGTAGGTTGGACGTGTGGAGCAAAATAATACTAAATTCTTAGGTCGGAACGTCTGTATGGTAAAACATGCGTAAACAACTAATGCGTCGAGCAGCTGCTGAGTGGTGTTGCAAGCCTCCGAAATAGATAGATAGATAGATAGATAGATAATTTTATTGAATTAATGTTACATTACAGGGTAAATGCTATACTTTAACAGAATGATATTGCACCTAACTTCTGGAGAAGTTGTAGTGTGCCTGACTGGTAGATTTGAGTAGCAAGTAGATTAACTAATCAGTATTTTTTTTTACATGAACATACCTATCTTGAGTTAACAGTAATAGTAATAGTAAAGAGAGGGCAAAATATAGAAAAGGAGGGTACATAGTGATAATAATAATAAAGAGATAGTAAATTATAGGAAAGAATGTACATGATAATAATAACTATCTTCCCAATATACAAATTAAAATATAAAGTGAACAGATCAATGAGTAAGAAGATTCCAACAGGGTGTTTTTTTGGCGCGCATGACATTTTGTTTTGTGGAGTTTGTTATAAATTTTCCGTCATAGAATGAACTTAAAGGTTTCTATGTTTACGAGTATAAATTTTCCTTTATTGCAAAATGATTTGAAATTTTTTATACTTTTAAGGTGTTGGGGGAGGCAATTGTAAATTTTTGGTCCTGTTGTCAGATAAATTTTGAGATAGGGTTGTTTTAGTTTGGGGTGTTTTAATGTGTCTTCTTCTGTGTTGTAATCGTGTTTATTTATGCTTTTCTCAATTTTTTTTTGTACACATAAATTTGGAGGCGCTAAGAATATAAAGTTGGTGTATGTCCATGAATCTTGTATCTGAAAGAGCAGTGTTGTTGAAAATCTTTTTGGTTTCGATACTATGACTTTCAAGATCAATTTTTTTGTTTTTATCTGGCTATGATAAGTACCACCCCATATGATGATACCGTAAGACAAAATAGATTCAGCCAGCGATCTGTATGCTATTGTGAGTATGTTTATCGGGAGGAATTTTCGTAGCTCGTAGAACGTGTATACCACTTTTCTCAGTCTTTCAATTGAATATTCAGAGTGGCTATCCCATTTCACTGTATTGTTTATTATTATGCCCAGATATTTTATATTTTCAGTTTTTTCTATAGTTCTTTGACATATACAAGGAATCATTGCACAGTTGGAGTGATATTTCAAGGGAAGTCAGGCTGATTCACGATACTATTTGAGAAGGTTATGAATTTGGTTTTGTTGAAATTCAAGCCAGCACTTGATTTTGTATAGGCCTGCTCTGCCTGTTTTTTTGTTGTTTCCCAGGTGTGACTTGTAAAGAGTAGCACAGTATCATCGGCGTATGATATGATATCGCCCGGAATATTTACTTTCAACATGTCGTTTATATAAAGTAGGAATAGCTGGGGACCAAGAACTGTTCCTTGGGGAATACCAAATTCAATTTGCTGATTTTCACTGAAATAGTCATTTATTTTGACCATTTGCGTACGGTCAGTTAGATAGTTCTTGAAAAGCTCATATACAATCCCGCAGATACCATAGATTCAAGTTTTCCAAAAGCATTTCATGAGATATGCTGTCGAAGGCTTTCAGCAATCTATGAATATTCCTATAACTTTTTTATTATTTTCAAGATATTCATGGATTTTTTTTGTGAAATTAAACAGAGCGTCCTTTGTGGAAAGATTTTCCCTGAAGCCGAATTGACAAGATGATATCATGTTATTTTTAGTTAGGTATTTATTTAATCTGGAAACTATACATTTTTCTAATATTTCAGCCATTATCGATATAACAGAGATTGGTCTGTAATTCTTGGGGTCACCTTTATCTCCATTCTTGTGGACAGGGGTTATGACTGCTTGCTTCAGTGCAGTTGGGAATTTTCCGGAGGTTAATATAATATTTATTAAGTGAGCTAATATTGTTACTATGTTTTCTCTGATTTCCTTAATTGTTTTGGTATATAGTTGGTCCGTACCACAGGAAGTTTTATTTTTTAGTTTTTTAATTATGTTTAAGATTTCGTCCGTGGTTACCGGGTCTAGGTACATAGAGTGCATTTGATTGTTTTCTATGCGGAAGGTATCTGTAAAGTCTGGAGATTTTCATGTTTCTATAATGTGTGCATTTTATTATAGCTGATGATAGTTTGTTTTGAAATAGATAGTAGGCTGAGTCAACATTTTGTTCGGCATAGACGTCGTTCCATGTTTCTTGTTGTAGGATAGTGTTGAGTTCGTCATGGTTGATGATTTTTGTTTGTTTGTATATGGGTTTCGTGTTTCTTGGGAAGGATTTGCCTTTTCCGATATGTTAATTATGACACTAAAATGATCTGTTATTGCGCTTTCGAATATATTGAATAATTTGTATACCCTAGTGTTGTGCTCCATTTTGATGAATGCATGGTCAATGCAGCTCATTGTTTCAGGAGTTACTCTAGTGGGTGATTTTATATATTGTTTGTACCACATGAGCTAAGAACGTTAATGTAGGAATTAGTTATTATGTTGGGCTTATTTAAATCTATGTTCAGGTCTCCTATCAACATGCTAAATGGGATCTACCATGCTGCTTTAAAAAATACTCTAGTTGATCAATGAACCCCATCACATCTGTGGATGGCGGTCTGTAGATCCAAAAAAATATCGTAGTTTGATTTGTTGATTGTTATTTTATTTGCATGGCTTATATCTGAGATTTTGTTACCGATATTGTGGAATTCAGCTTATTATTAATGAAGATGCATATACCGTCATTTTGGTTCAGGTCAGAGTTGTTATAGTGCGTGATGTAATTTGGCAATTTGAAGTTTTCTATTTAGGAATGTTCCAGGTTTCTGTTAATATAATAATGTCACACTGAAAATCAAGAGATTCCAGATATACCACGAATTCATCAAAGTTTTTCCGTAGGCTACGTATATTTTGATGTATGATGTTCATTCCAAGGTTCAGACTTTTAAGGTTGATTCTTTTAATTCATTACAACTCTTTACAATTTGTTCGTCCACCCTGTTGTAATCTTCTAGTTCCTCAATATATTCTAACATTTCACAGCAATGCTTGGTTTTAACTCAGTTCTTACAAGGAAAAAAAAAAAAATAATTACAGAAGATAAATGAAATTAAGAAAGGTAAAAAAGGTAATTGATAAAGTAGGTGAGTTTGTTCGAGTTTTTTAAGTGCGTTTTGTTTTTGTTTGTCCATTGTCATTCCGATATGGATACATTACTTTAGGATTTCATATTCTTGATTTAATAATTCTAACAAATTGGTATTCATAGTAAAAATAAGTAATCAGTTTATTGTGTTCAGTTCAGTTTTTTTACCATCAATGAAACCATAGATTTTACCATTCATGCTCCAGATATTTTTATAACCATACTTCTCAGAGGCTTGCATCATCAAGTCTAGTTTATATTTGGTTAGGTCTTCTTTAATATGTATCGGTCGGTAATATGTAAATGGAAATTGAAGGAGAATTCACTCTGCTGGAACTCATAGAGTTGAGCGGATGTGTCTTGGGATTCGAATTCTATGTAAGACAAATGGGACACAACAAACACTTGAAGTGTGTCTGAAGGTTATATCATGTTTCTCATCTGATATGAAGTGTGAATAAAATACACGACTAGAATTTCTCCGAGCATGGTGAAATGCATGCTATAATTTTGTATGCATTCGAAAAAGTAAATTCAGTTGAGAATGGACATTTGAGAATTCTGATTTATGAAGGTCGGCAAGCCAACATGAATTCTATGTAAGACAAATGGGACACAGCAAACACTTGAAGTGTGTCTGAAGGTTATATCCCGTTTCTCATCTGATATGAAGTGTGAATAAAATACACGACTAGAATTTCTCCGAGCATGGTGAAATGCATGCTATAATTTTGTATGCATTCGAAAAAGTAAATTCAGTTGAGAATGGACATTTGAGAATTCTGATTTATGAAGGTCGGCAAGCCAACATGTATGCAATCCCATATAGCAAATCAGAAACCCAAAGAACCCACTCTCAAGGTTTTTTATTTCAAATATGTAAGTAAAACAATTATTTCCATCAATTCCATTTCTGTTGGTTTGATCTGTCAGTCGAATGCAAACTCAATGTCAAGGTTAGTTGATGTATATGGATGAAGAAAGACATGTTTTCTATCCAAGTTTGCTTAAATCATGTGATCAGAGATCGTCACCTTGAATGAAGTACGAGTCAATATCTTTCTCAAAGTTGATTTCACATCTTGATTTCAATCCACACACACACGAGATACATGATATTTCACTCTCTATTACATCAGTGGCATTCGTCAAAATGAAAAAAGGGGTACATCCTCAGGGTGTACATCACAATAATGCGCATAAGAAAGGTTTTCAATTCAAGGACAAATAATGCATGAAGACACATAATCTTTGAAAATTGGAAAGACTCAGTCACATCAGTAGCATTCGTCAAAAATTAAAACAAGGGTACATCCTCAGGGTATACACCACAATAATGCACATAAAAAGGTTATTTATTTCAATTCAAGGACAAATATGGCATGAAGACACAGAAACCTTGAAGATCGGAGAGACACTGATTCGAAATACTTCTCCTGGGATATTTCAATGAAATATCCCCACCCTACAACAAATCCGATGCGATGCGCAATCTGTATGGATTTGAGGGGATTCTCTTGACATTCAGCGCACTCATCAATACTCGCAGTTCACTCTTAGCTCTCTCACAGGACAAACGCCCTCCTTTCTTGGAGAGTGCAAGGATTCATGAAGGTCATGACTACACAGAATATGTATGCCTACACCACAACTTTAGTCAAGGTCAAACAAAAATCGAGATCAAATCTTGAGGTTGCCGAAACAATCCCAACATCAAAACTCTAGGTCAAATCTCAAAGTCAAAACTTAATGTTATGAATCTCAAGGTCAAACTCAAGGTCAAAACTGAAGTCGAATCTCAAAGTCGACGAAACCCCATGTCAAAATCAATGACAAATCTCAAAGTAAAATATTATACTGAATTGAAAACACACACACATTGCACACCTGCAACTATTCAAGGTCACACGTGACGTCATAGTGGTGGGGGGAGAGCCAGAACCGGCTTAAATCTCCTACTGAATTGAACTGAACCAAATTTTCGAGAAACAATAAAAAATAGTGTGTAAAAATAATTAACTGATTACTGAAAAGAGAGAAGTGAGCTCGATGGTATACAGAATTTCGATCCAGCAATGTTGAATGCCCCACGCCATAGTTTTTTTGTTCATAATCATTCTTGGAAGTATTAATCATCTTGAATGTGTTAAGGATTCATTGCAAACTCCAATCCAGATAAATTTATCTCACCTGAATCAATTAGCAGTCTCTTCAGAGCATCGATTTTTCCTTGTTTGTCTATAACAACCAATTGCATATTGTGGTTTCCACACAATTTGGTCGCCTGGATAAAGGTTACCTGAAACAAGTTATGAATCAAATTGGTGTAGCTGTGTACACGCATCGATATACTCGAAGAAATAAATTTTTATTTCATGCAGAAAATCAAGTCCCTTCTTGGGCTTCTCAATCTGCCAGAAGGAGTGGAAAAGAACGAGTAGAGTCTATTTGGCAAATTGCAAAGTGTACACATTTGGAAATGGATGAAGAGTTATGTGACAAAATGGTATCACTCACTGGAGAGATATGGGACTCGAACGCCCAGGAAAAACTACATGATTTCTTACAAGACGCAAGGGTGATTACAAATGAAATGGACACAGAAGACTAGATGTTGAATTGTTAGGAAACCATAAGTTCCAGAATTCCTCGGAAAATCAGTGTATAGTTCTGAAATTCCTAAAAAGGATTAATACTAGAAAGATAGTCCAACCCTCAGTAGTATGTATTGGCAATAGTTTTGCTGTGTTAGCAAAACACGGAAATGAGGTGGAAAATAACGTGACCATTGGCGAATTATGTGCATAGCAAGCACGAAAAACGAACCACAAGATGGCAAACCAGCATCTGTCGTTATACGAGACAAGAAGAATTGGATGGTCATAAGTCAACTCTCGAATAAGCTGAGAATACGCTCCAACATCAACACCAAATTAGGACTTAGGATGCATTTTCTCAACTCGTGGAAGTTCGACAAAGCAACATTCGACCATTCCACAACTGTTATGGAGTTGAATTCAAGGAGAGCATGGCAATCTTTAAAGGAATTAAATACACCAGTTGAAGATGTCGTGGAAGACAAACATAAAGACGGAACTCCGATGGCCATCATTCGCGTTATACTACCAGGAAACAAAAAACAAACTCAACTTCTGTTTGCGATTCAGAATATGAACTACAGATAGGGCAATGCTATAACATCCAGAAATTTGGGCTTAGTGTGAGGGCAACCATTAACCCAATCATCGGGGGTGCCCTGAATTCCCATTCGTGAAGAAGAAGGAAGAACCAATCCCTGATCGTCCAAAACGGCCAGTTGGATCTAGGGACCAAGGATTTGTTGATCAATTGCTTGAGCACTAGGACAGTTCTCATTAGAATGGGTTCCATTATGCAGGGTGAAATCTGGATCTGGAATATCAATGAGGTTTTATGGCATATTGTGACGTTCATCTGTTACAATGTGGATTCTCATTAGACTGATCATTATCAGGTCCATGTTCCTGTTGACATGGATACTTGTCATGGTTATTTCTAATTTCGAGTTCCATAATTCCATGACACAAAATTAACTTGTCATGGGAAATCAATACTTTCACTCCTCGATTTGGAAATGCATTTTCGGAAAAATACATCAGTATATAAGGACTAATAGAAATGGAAAAAAAAGTATTAAAAACCACCCGATTGGTTTACCTCAACGTTTATGTGTATGATATTCAGTTATATTGTAGTAGAGGCAAAAAAATATATTCAATATGAAAGGAAATATTATTATCCAAAAACTAGATTCAAATCTGGATGGCGACTGAAACAAAGACAAAAACCAATAATTTTCTCCCAAAGTTGAGAAAAACGTAAATCCAAAATATTGTATCTTAATAAGATTCGAACGAATCCATATCACGAGGTTTGTATCTTGTCTACTTATGAAAGAATATTTCAATTATTATCCTACTTCTGTAGGTAATGTATTACCCCATGATTTCCCCCCTTCATTATCAGAAACATTTAATTTTGAGAAAGAGTAAAGCATTTGACAATTTCATTGAGGAAATTCGAAATTCTTTGGCTCGAATACTACTTATATTTAAAACAGAATCACCATCAACTATCACAATTTTTTTTTTTAATGATATGGGATGGAAATACCTGGTTATTTTTTCCGAATATTTCTGTCACAGCCCAACTCTACCTAGAATTGCCAAAAACAATGTAACTATCAATTCGATCATTCGGCTAAGAAATTTTTTTCTAGATTATTTTTTTCAGAGATTATGTTGCGCAAATCCACTGAAAAATGCAACAAGAAGTCTATAGATATTAATTTTGTTTCCATTCAGCTCTGATACCAGGTGAAAATATTGGTTTCGAATGTAGATACTGAAGGTGAAGAATAAAAGCGCTGACTCACCTTCTTCTCAATTTCGATGTGGTAAGTTTTTCCTTCGTGGTACGAGAGATGAATAGAACCAGGAGGAACTCCCCTTATCACATTCTTCCCGGAATTCGTGAATACTGAAAGTATTAAAAAAATGTATCGTTATAATCATTTGAAAAACAAATTAAATGTCCGCCTTCCAATATACATCACATCATTTTGAGTTCGATGAGGTGATGTGTCTTGGAAGGTCACCATTTCATAAGAATGAACAGAAGATTGATGCTCCGAAAACAGTTGTAGACAAAAAACGTTCGTAAAATTCGTTGCCGATATTCAATCAAACTAGAAAAGGTGTTCTATGAGAGCCATTTCTAATTCTAAAATTGTGAAAAGTGCACCTATTATTCTCATTTTTGCACCTGTATAATTTTGGATTTTGTCTGCTCCTCCACTAACAGAGGCGCACTCAGGAGCTGGTCTTTAAAGAAGTCTTTTCAAATTGAAATTGAATTCAAATTCTCAATAATCAAGAGAAACGAAAAAGTTATTTGAAACTGTGTCAAACTACTAAACAAGTAGGGAAGTACCTTATTTTCAGACATGCTTTTTTGCCCGCTAGAAAATGTAACATGTTAGGCATATTAGATATAGTAACACCGTAATACAACATTCCAATTGTAACATAAATGTAACCCCTGTTACACATAAAACGACACTGACTGAGAGGCAGACGGCAACGTGAAAAGAAGAACAGGATGCATGCGCGTGTTCCGGAGCAGCGCTGTAAGACTGTCAGTCGCCGCTCATTGATACTATACCTGAGATCACCGTCCTTCTCCTTTTTTTTTGTAACGATGGCCTCTTCCCCACGGCATATAATCGTTTCCATATACCTGAGGATCCTCGGATACTCCTGGGTGAAATATTTAGAAACGTAAAATTTATGGATACTTCTTGGGAAAAAGTAAGATTCTGTACATATCTCCGGAAAATTAAAATAATTCAAAAAGTACGATACCTATTGAAAAAATCCGAAGGCTATTCGACAGGGCATCTTTTTATGTACTTACAAACCAGTCTATAATTTTTCTACAAGGGTCGTTATGGATTAAATCATCAAATGAACACAAAACAACTCAATGTTACTTCCTATCAAGAAAAATACTCCCGAATTACATGTCAGAATAAATGTTTCCGACAAAACTGAATTAATACGGTAAATATACAGTTCAAGGAGCACAAAGTCCCGAAGAATTGACGTGTCAATGATTCCTTACGAATGTATCAACCAAAATGTTTACACACTCACAGACGTGCTTTTCAATATTTGAACACATTTTCCAATAAGGATGGATTTTGTATGAACTTCGAAACTTGTCTCATGTGGTGGACGGGAGTTTTTCTCCATTTTATGTACTTTGGATTTTTTCCCAAGCATCTCTCAGTAGCGAGGAACATCGACTGACTATTTCGGTTATATTAAAATGGGGGCCATTTTTAGTTCCCGCGCAAATTCAACCGGGCGTTAGACTACTAGTGAAAAATCGCATTAAGCCATTAGCTCCCAAGGTTAGAAATAAAAATTATTTTGATGTTTTTGCTGTATTTTATTATTAAAAATACTTTCAAATAACTAGTTGAGAACAAAGTTCTGGAAAATTTTTTTTTTTGCGCAACAAATGTTGCGTATACGCAACGTTGGGACTTCCGCCAAACATAAATATCTATGTAGTGTGGAATCGCATTGAACAGTCTTAGTGAAAATAAACCTGATACTCAGCACACATGTATATAGTGTTGCTTTTGCATTGTCCACAACTTCTTGCTTTATTTTCCTCCTTTACTATCACGTTACCGACATTATCAAACTGAATTTCTGTGGTGCTTTTAGATGGCCGTCCATAATTTGGTTTCGAAAGTTCACTTGATCACTCGATTCCTCTATATTTTCACTTCGAATATTATCTTCAATCGTTTGATCACCCATTTCCATGAAAGTGACTGATATATTGTCTTAAATTCTAACCATGACATTTCCGATGAATTTGCCAGATTGTATAATTTCTAGGAATTAACAATAACTCTGTCGATCAAATTCACAAAGTGGGGCCACCATCACTTTTTTCTTTTACATTGATTCTGTAGTTTGATATACCCTTATCATTCATTAACAACTTCCATTTGCTGGTTATACTCGGCTGGAAGTTTTGGCTGAGGAATTGAAATGGTGTTTTTTCTATTCTGTTGTACCTTTTTGCACCTACTAGAGGTTCAATACAGCAGTTATTGGTTGCCACTGTCACCACAGGATTGTCGTTCCATCTGACTAATAAAATGTTTTGTTCTTTGCCGAAAGAATGAATCATAAGCACCACGATCTTTTTCTTTATATTATTCACAGTTTCCGTTGTGCTAATACACGTACGAGTTTCTTGAATTGTCCCAGTAGCGTAAAAAGCTTTTTTTTTTCAAGAAACAGAATAACCTGTAGGATAGGCACAAAGAGTTAACTTTTCAGAAGAAGTTTTAAATTTTTGTTGACTAGAAGAGAAGTCATTTAATTTTCGTTATGGGCACCAAAGATAAAAAATATGATTCATTTCTCAGTTGCAGTTATTTTCTTATTGAATAGATAGATAGATAGATAGATAGATAGATAGATAGATAATTTTATTGAATTAATGTTACATTACAGGGTAAATGCTATACTTTAACAGAATGACATCGCACCTAACTTCTAGAGAAGTTGTAGTGTGCCTGACTGGTAGATTTGAGTAGCAAGTAGATTAACTAATCAGTATTCTTTTAACATGAACATACCTATCTTGAGTTAACAGTAATACTAAAGAGAGGGCAAAATATATAACAGGATGTACATAGTGACAATAATAATAATAAAGAGAGAGTAAATTATAGGAAATAATGAACATGATAATAATAACCTATACTCATAATATACAAACTAAAAATATAAAGTGAACAGATCAATGAGTAAGAAGATTCCAACAGGGTGTTTTTGGCGCGCATGACATTTTGTTATTTGTGAGTTTGTTATAAATTTCCCGTCATAGAATTAACATAAAGGTTTCTCTGTTCACGAGTATGAATTTTTTCACTTTATTGCAAAATAATTTGAAATTTTTCATACTTTTGAGGTGTTGGGGGAGGCAATTGTGAATTTTTGGTTCTGTTGTACAGATGAATTTTTGAGATAGGGTTGTTTTAGTTTGGGGTGTTTTTAATGTGTCTCTTCTTCTTGTGTTGTAATCGTGTTTATTTATGCTTTTCTCAATTTTATTTTTGTACATAAATTTGGAGGCGCTGAGAACATAAAGTTGGTGTATGTCCATGCATCTCGTATCTGAAAAGAGCCATGTTGTTGAAAATCTTTTTGGTTTCGATAGTATGACTCTCAAGATCCATTTTTGTGTTAATATGAGTGTTTTTATCTGGCTATGATAAGTACCACCCCATATGATGATACCGTAGGATGGAATAGTTTACGAATAGGCACGAATCGTTATTTTTTTTCAAGAAGTTTGAATTTTTATTGACTAGGAGAAGTCATTTATATTTTGTTAATCTTGGGTGTTCATTTTTATTGCCAAATAAAAAAAATTTGATTCTACTTGCAGTTTCAATTGCTTGTACGAAACTACCCCACCCTGATGCTGTACCCCACAGATTCGTACGAATTTCAAATTGAGTTCAGGTCATTATTATGAAATAAATACGGGATATGATCACCTGACAATTCTTTATATTAATCTCAAATAAATATACTATTGCTGGATGTAATCGGTTGAATTATCACTGAAATAGTCGAAACGGAAAAAAAAAAGAATTAAAATCGTACGAAGGGTCCCTACCTTTCCCTAAAATATTTCTCAACGGATACTTCTCACTTCCTCATTCCTGAATCACGAATTCCAGCTGTTTTGGAATTTTTATTTGGTCAATATCTCTATTGATTGGACTTGAAGCTGATACAAAAAAAGGTTGTATGCAGCACGTATGCAAATGGCACCTCGCCAAAATCGGTGGAGCTAATTATGAGTTTTTAGCCAATCGATAGAGATTTTTTCGGGACAAAAATACTACCAGGAAATCGTCATCATACGGAAAACGGTCCGTAGTTATATCCAGTTATGTTTTCTACTCACAAGTGTCATTGTTAAATTTGTCATGAACATTTGAATGCAAAAATCTTTTGTTTTGTTTTTCGGTTGTAACATGAAAACTAATGGAGCAATCTAGACAAATTGAAGAAAATCAAATTGCAAAGAAAATGAGCACGACTCGAGCTAAGGCTAACGGAGAAAAACTGCAAAAACCAGAAAAAAACAGAGTTTTTAAAAAAGTTCATTACTCCGCCACTTTTTGAGATGTAGTGCAGGCTTTCCAAGACATAGTAGTGATTGATATGTTATTTGTGTGTGAGAAATTGAGGCGCTGTCGGGATATTAGTTTTGCAATCTGATTTTTTTTACGCACTTTATTGCAGCAGACCTGGATGCTCCAAAAGTAGTCCGATTCCAATTTTTCTAGTGGATTTTGAGGAAAAAAGTATAGTACTACGAAATGTTATTTCTCATTTTGTGTTTGAATACTATGTTGCAGCATTTCAATATACGTTTTGTAGTTCTATACTTTTTCTCTCAAAATATTTCTGAAAAATTTAAATCGGACCAATGGAGCATCCAGGTCCGCTGCAATAAAGTGCGTTGAAAAATTCAGATTGCAATTATGTCAAAACTAATGATCCGACAGCGCCTCAATTTCTCATACAAAAAGAACATATAAGAAATGAAGTGTATAAAGATATGAGAAATGAAGTGTATAAAGTACACATAGTCGTTTTCACAAAAGGATTCAATATGAATTGAAACACAATTGGTAGAACACAGGCGAAAAACAACTACTTTCCTAGCGAATAACATGCAGAACTTTGAATGATATTCACCTGACAATCCATGCAAATTTCCATATAAATGGATATTGTTCGCAAATGTTTCTTTCTGATAAGCCTGATCATGTTCAATTTATGACGTGTCCGCCTAACAATCCGCATAACGGTTTCAGGCTTTTTGGCCTTAATCACTACGGATAAGTCACCAGCCAGAGATCCGGAGAGCTCCGGCCGAAGGAATCTTTCATTCAGAATACTATCGAGGTGGGAGAGATGTACGGAGTGTTTCTTTCTGTCACTAGGTTGAAAAGTCGGTTAAAAGTTATCTTTTTGGACGCACCTGGAGATGTTGTAAGCTTGATGGTGATTTTATTTATGTTGTGTCTCGTTTCGGCCAGAGCTCTCCGAATCTCTGGCTGGTGACTACTTCGTACTGATGAGGGCCAAAAATCCTGAAACCAGTATGCGGATTATTAGGCGGACACGACATAAATTAAACATAATCGAACTTATCAGAAAGAAACATTTGCTAACAATATCCATTTATATGGAAGTTTGCATGGATTGTCAGGTGGATATCATTCAACGTTATGCGTGGTATCTGCTAGAAAAGTAATTGTTTTTCGCCTGTGTTCTACCAATTGTGTTTCAATTCATATTGAACTTTTTGTAAAGACGACTTTGTGTACTTTATACACTAGGCGGACACGACATAAATTTAATACAATCGAGCTCATCAGGAAGAAACATTTGCGAACAATATCCATTCATATGGAAGTTTGCATGGATTGTCAGGTGAATATCATCCAACAATCTCCGTGGTATTTGCTAGTAAAGTGGTTGTTTTCCGCCTGTGGTCTACCAATTGTGTTTCAATGTATGTTGAATCCTTTTGTGAAGACGACATTGTGTACTTTATACACTTCATTTCTTATTTTATCTTTCACATAACTTTTTCTTTCTTTGAATCACTGGTATGTTTTGGAAAGCCTGCACTCCAACTCAGAAAGTAGTTGTGAAATGATTTTTTTTACACGCAAATTTTTTCTGGTTTTATCGGTTTTCTCCCTTACTAATAATTGGATCAAGTTGCGCTAAAATGTATTTCCTCCGTATTCCAATTCTCTACAATTCGTCCAGATTGCTTCATTTATGTTCATGTTACAAGCGAAAAATTTAAAAAAAAGATATTTTGTATTTGAGTGTATATTACAAATTTAGCAATGACACTTGCGAGTATAAAACATAGCAAAATATAACTACGGACCTTCCTCCCTAACATGGCATAGTCGATTTCCTGGTAGTATTTTTGTCACAAAACACTAGAGCGGAAAATTTCTATTGATTGGCCTATATATTTTCATCAAGAATCCGTATATTGTCAGAATGTTAGTTTCCAAATATGCAAAGTAATTCCTACATAATGTTAGTGAATAACTTTCATACAGTGGGTGAAACATTGAATTTGCACCAAGAAAGCGATATATATCTTGAGTTGGCAGAATTATGATTCCTGCTACAAACAGTACGATTTACTGAGTATGCGATCTCTGGTGCAGTACTTATTCAGCATCATTGATTATTTTCATGCTACTGTTTGATGATACCGTTCACAATTTCATCACTCATGGTTTCATTCGAGAAGCTACATGAGCGGACTCCCTAATACCTCTCTCATCCCCCTCATCTCTGACATCGGTTTGTGCGGACAGCTCCCAATCTCCCCCGTTCCAATAATCAATATTCTTCCTGAACCGTCTCTCATCAATGTAGTTTTCGTTGGGTGCTTCGCAAATCACTCCATATACAGTATTACAATTGGCGTCATTCCAAAACAGACCGATGTTCCTTTGTTCGATCAGGTGCAAGCAAAGATCGTTTATATTATCAGGTTGTCCTGCCAACCAGTTTGTGTATTCAACTTGTTCTCCGTTGGACATCCAGACCCATCGCTCCCCATCCAAAATCCGGGTGCCAGAAGTCCACCAGTTGTCACCAGCCACTGAAATGATTCGAAATTATCTGCCATCATTTACTCAAGACAAAAGTTATTTCGGCTTTAGAATATAGTGGGACCCCATTTTAATTTTTATCCTGATAATTCACCAACATGGCGAATAATGAAACTAATTCAGAAGATATGGAGAGAATCTGTCCAAATGATTGAAAGCAAAAACAGGTTGAAGTACCCCACATTGCCATAATGAGACAATCAAACAGTACTTTCGTTAGGTAAAGAATACATTTCTTGAAAATTTATGGAAATAATTGTGGATTCATCAAAATTTATTTTAACCCAGATATTGCCACTGTTCTTTCAAAAGACACATTACAGATTTCCTTTTCACTGATATTCAACTATTTGATCAGATATGACGCCACCAGTACGTTTTAAGGAGTAACATTCATTTCATGTTTTAATCACCTGTTTCCGTGATTTCGATCAAATCAAGTGAAAAATCAATTTTATATATGCTGAAATAATAAGTGATCTGACATGGATACTAGGAGGTATGTACAGTGTGTCCTATTTTACTTCTTATTGGATAATATTATCAAATTTGACAAAAAATGGTACAAATTGAATGTAGAAATACAAGTGAGGTTATAATTGAGTATGCTAAACGAATTTTATAACTAATAACTCGCTTGTTCTTTTAAAAGAACAGTGGCAAAATCAACTACATATTCACCCTTTCCTTTTAGATATTGGACTAAGCCTCTAACGTTACATGAAAAACTGGACGAAGTTGAGAATTTGGATGATGGGAACAACTGTAGCAGGGTATATTGAATGGTTTGAACCCTATCACGGTTCAACCACTGTCCTTTCGAATAGGTATAAGGATCTTGGCCTAGGTGCTACGGTGGTGTTAGAATTTCCAGAAGTACTTCAAAAAGAGTATTCTGAGAATGTCCCTTTTCATTTATTTTTCGACAACATTTTTACTTCCCTCCATTTACTGGAAGAACTCAGAATTATAGGTCTGAAAGGTACGGGCACAATGAGAGAGAATCGCATTGGTAAAGACTGTCCTTCATCTCGCTCATCAGTTTTGAAGAAAAAAGAACGCGGTACATTTGGATTTGTATCTTCTGATACAAATTATATATCTTATGCAAGTGGTGCGATAACAGCGTGGCTACTATTGCTTCAAACCATACCAAAATAATGCCTACCCTCCCAGTAAAAAGATTTTCCCAGAAAGAGAAGAAAACGATTCACGTACCGCAACCAAATGCAATAAAAAAGTACAATGAGAACATGGGTGGGGTTGACAGGGCTGATCAAAATATTAGCCTCCATAGAACTCATATAAGAGGTAAGAAGTGGTATTTTCCACTAATATCTCACTGTTTAGACATGGCCGAACAAAATGCTTGGCGAATATATAGAATTGGAGGCGGAAAAAAAGATCACCTAAGATTTAGACAGTCAGTGGCAACTTCAATTTTGGATACATTTGAAAAAATAACAAAAAGAGGTCCTAGCCGTCAGTCCGCAAATCTTCATGAAACATCTCGATATGATAGATTAGATCATTTGATTGTATATCAGGAAAAGCAGACCCGATGTATTGTCTTTCATAAATATTTTTTTTAAAAATTCCTTACTTTGCATCCAAAAAATTCTTTCCAGCTATCATACATTATAATCCATATTTCCATCAAAAAATACAACATAATAAACCATATCTTCAAAATTTGTTTAATTTTAATTTAAAGTAGTGGTGATTTTGCCACCGTTCTTTTGAAAGAACACCGTTTTCAGAAAAAACCCAATATTGAAATGCATAAATTACTTAAAATATCAATTTTTGGTTATGCCTAGGACCAAGATTTGAAATTTGAGTGAATATTTCAAAAAAAAAAGTTTTGGCATAATCTGGGTTTTAACTTGCGCATTCTCCGAATATTTTTTTTTTATATTTATTCGTTCATGAGGTATATAATTTTTTTTGTATGGCCAACCCATTTCTCACGTATGGCCAACCCTTTTCTCACTGTGAATTCAAATTTCCTTGAAGAGAAATTGAATAAATTTGGTATAAGAGGTAAAGCACTAGGATGAATGGTTTTATATCAACAAAATGGGCGAATCGCAGTGGATATAAGTTCGAAGACTTCCGGAGAAATGGAATTGAATATCGGGGTAGGACAAGGTTCAATACTTGGTCCCCTACTCTTCTTTGCCTTCTCCAATGACTAAACACAATCTGTAACTTCTGGCGTCATATACATGTATGCGGATGATACGTCAGTAATCATATACGCCAATGATTCAACAGAATTAGAAACTAAAGCAGATACAGTAATCACGCAATTCAAATCGTGGTGTCATGTGAATTCTTTGATCATGAACGTAAACAAAACAGTTTTTATTAATTTTTCATTATTCAAAACAAATGTCCTACCAGAGATAATGTCCTGCCAGCGACCATGTGAAATTTTTGAGAACAACCATAGATAGTAATCTAACGTTCCAACGAGAAATAGACTCATTATGTTCTGAGCTTGCTGAAAAAACTCTTGCCATTCGTCACTTGAAGAAAGAAACTAATCAACGTGATTCGACAACATGTTATTATTCACTTGTCTACTCAATATTGAGTTATAATATAATAATATGGGGCCAATCCACCGAAATTGACAGGATTTTTGTACTACAAAAGAGAATAATTAGAATAATAGTTTCTAATCAATAATTAAGGTGCTATCGGCAAGTTAAAAAAAAAGATAGAGTTAACGGTTATAGTAGTTGGCGATCATTGAATAGGAATGACTTCAGTTCTAATTCAAATTTATACATGTTACATTGTTTGAATTTATCAGATATGGCATTATGAGATTTGTAGATATTGAACTGGAAACTTCTCTCAAATATGGACCTTCTGTGTGAAGGACATGTCAGTATATTTCTATTCCTGATCTTGATGTTGTGAACATCGGTCCTTCAATTCAACTCATGATATAGGCAAGGAGTACATTTGTATATTAAAATTTTGTGAAACAGGCACGGGGAGATGAAACTGATTTCTTGATCTATGCAGAAACTATATATAGAGGAACAATAATTGAACTGGTATAGCACTAGCGTTTCACATAATACTTTTTATGTAGCTATAGGTATGTATAATCTATGTTGGAACAGTGATCTTAGAGCTCCATATGCTCTCTGAAAAATACTCACGAATTCTTTGAGAGTTATCCATAATCAAACCAAGACTTTTTGCGTTATCAGAAATGTTAATGACGTTATTTTTCAAATCAATTTGAAGGTTATTTTTGGTGAAAGTTTTAATGAACTTGTTTCCGAAACCCAAGGCTACAGATTTTCTCGCATTCAACATGAGAGAATGTTGATTGGCGATATCTGCAATATTATCTAGATCATTATTTAATGTTACTGGTGCATTATTCAGGTCATTTATAGGAAAGTTGGAGTACAATTGGATATCATCAGCACACATATGCCTTTTGCAATGTTTAATGAATTTCACTACCTGGCTAGTGTGAAGGGAGAAGAAAAGTGATCCCCAAACTGAACCCTGTGGTACCCCAGATAGAACATTCTTAGAAGCATATTTGTTATCCGTACAAACACCACTCGATTTTTGGATTGATAGAAGTGTATCGTGTCTAACAGTATCGAAAGCGTTACTGAAGTCAAGCATTATTAGAGTTGTGCATTCTAAGTTATCAATTGCCTGAAATATATCATCAGTAACATGAAGAAGTGCAGTGGAAGAGCTATACCCTTTTCAGAAACCTGAATATGTTTGTGGCAAGATGTGATTTTCTTCAAAGAAATTGAGACAGCTGTAGATGTAACCATCATACTATTGGAAATGTGAACGAGATACGTTAAGATATGAAGACAACAAATTGTTATAAACGATATATTGAGACTATCGAAACCAGGAGCACTATTTCTGATTTTTTTGGAGCTTTTAGTACACCTGCCTCATGTACTTACTGAAAAAGAAATTCCTTTTCACATATGGCCTTATTATCATTATTATTCATGACGAGGTTAGGAGGTACGTTATCTGGGAAAAAATTATTGATAATATCTGCAACCCTAAATTTTTGCGTGATATCGGCTTGTGATTTTTCTGAAATATCTAGCACTTTCAGTTCTTTCGTTTATCTCCCTGATGACCTGATTTATCACAAAATTCAATGAACACATTTTTGTAGAAAAAATTACGAGCTACAGCTTTTGATCAAGACATTTTTCCATGTCTCCAATACTTCTGGAGTTGTTACTCAAAATATAAATATTTGGAGTTTTTTTTTATATCTGTTTATTTTAAGGGCCGTGGAATAGTGAAAAATTGCCTAATGGATACTCCATACATTCAACCAACTGAATCCAGAATTTCAGCTGTTTTGAAATTTTTGTTAGGTCAATATCTCTATTGATTGGATTATATGTTGAAACAGACATATTTCGGAACGAAAATAATATTTTTTTTAATTCCAATTACCATAAAGTAAACTTTCAATCTGGTATTCGTGATCTGAAAATCTATACTCACTGGTATCTCTTATGTATTTATGTATTCTGCTATTCTCTTCCTCTGACGAGATGGTGACGAGTCTCATGTTGATCATCTGACAAAACTCAATACCTTGTAAGAAGGTCCCCTGTGAAATAGACCCAATTTGAAAATATTTATCGATGGAACAAGGTAAATATGACTGATTTCGATGATATATTCTGATTTGCGTTACTCACCTTGAATTGTCTTGCGAAATAATACACTTTATTTCTAAAGTGCATAAGTTTGATGTTTGGCCAAAGTGGTGAATTATGGTCCAAAAAGGATGGATCTGGAAATGGAATTTCCAAACAATGATTCTGAATACATTGAATACATTGGAATTCGGAGGAATCAATTTCAGTTAATTTTTTTCTACACAATTTAATCCTCTTATTATTCTGAATTTGTTTGTCATATTATTGATAATTTTGTGAGTCAATATGAAAAAGTTATTCAATAGAGATCGGCATTTTTTCTTCAGACATACTATTCAGAAATCGTATAATAAGAAAGATGTATGTATGCTGAAATCGATATAAACATAAACTTGTGAATTTGCCAAGATTTTCCCGAAGGCCACACTCTACTTGATTTTCAGTGCCATCAAGAGACACAATGTTTAATTGCCAGAGAAATTCAGGCGTACAACTTACTTGTTACTCGGGAAGTAGATAGTTTCCCATCGAATTTTTTCTCACAAATGAACCAAGTCTGAAGATTACAGTCACGGTCGTTCCAGAAAAGACCTACATTTTTTTGATGCGCTAACAACAAACATTGATCAACCGGGCTATCTGGCTGGCCTGTAGCCCATTTTGAATATTCGAGCCCATGTCCAGTCGTCATCCACATCCAATTTTTTCCATCAACCAATCTCGATCCAGAGGACCAGTATTCATCTCCTTTATCTGAAAAGTTACCGCTTCATATGAATATTTAGATTTATTTGGCACAAAAGTCGATATATTCTCGTTATCATAAAATGAATGATAATAAAATGATACACTTACTCATTTCTCTGATTTCCGTGTATATTCTACTATTCTCCGCTTCCGACTCTATGGAAAGAAGTTCCATGCCGATATTATCACAGAACTGTTTTGCTTGCATGAAGTTGAGCTAAAAATAAATCAATTGAAGAATCACAGGTTAAATTTCCGTTATTTTGTCCTTTGAATAGTAGTCTGATCAACAAGGTAAAAAACGGATTGATTCTTGTTTCCGGTCCTAAAAATATGTGCGATGGCTCATTCGATTCGAAATGACGTCTCGAACATTTATCAGCACATAAAAAATTGCAATTGTTATTAACAAAATAAGATGAAGAAAAAAAAAATATATTAAGTTTTTCGTTAATAACTCAAAAACTATTAATATTTAATATTATTTGAGAAAACATCCTTAGATCCCGGAATGGACAATTTGCATAAAATTTCAATTTCCAAATCATGAACTCATTATGAACAGCCAAAAAGCAAATGAGTCTTCAATAAAAGAATAAGTTTCATATAACTCATATATATTGTGAAATCCACTCTTAAAATTTGTACAATTTGTCGATGTTATCACGTGATAGCAAACACGCCTTCTATTGATGTGACGTCAAATGGTCGTAACTGTCTAGTTTGAAGTCTGTTTTGTTTACCTTCAGTTTTCAGTCGCAGTTGGGATGGAGGAAATTTTACGCGCAGCGTTGCCAAGTTTCCCAAATATCATAGCCGCGATTTTGATGCTTATTTGTGCATATTTATTTCCCAATAATGAACTATTGTTGATGATTTTCGACCATGATTCATAGATTAATTCTTGGAAGTCAATTCGGACATATCTTTCGTAGTTATGTGTTATGGTTATGAGTGAAAACATTAAATATAATAACATCATTTTTGGCATATTTTTACTGATTTTTCCAAAGGTAATGGCCGAACGATAAGTAATTTTCGACCAAAATGATATCAGTCACCCATAGAATACACCTGTAGTCTAATTTACAATTTTTTCACCAAAACGATCTGAGTAACCAAAATTATTTACGCAGTAAACTGAAAGCTGCCATTTTTGACATATTTTATTTCGTCCAATATTAACTTTGATATTCAGATTTAGAACAGGGGACAAAAAATTTCGGCGTCCCAAATTGATTTGAGAGTATAGGTGCATTCTATAGGTTATTAAGATTGTTTTGGTGAAAATATTTTTAACGAACGTATTAATCGAGATATAAGCGAAAATATGTCAAAAATGACAGCTTCTATTTTCTGTTGTCTTCGAGGCGGCGCCTCAATTCATTTGAGACTATAGGTGTATTCTATGGGTAACTGATATCATTTTGGTCGAAAATTACTCATCGTTCGGCTATTACCTTTGGAAAAATCAGTAAAATTATGCCAAAAATGATGTTATTATATTTAATGTTTTCACTCATAACCATAACACATAACTACGAAAAATATATCCGATTTGACTTTTAAGAATTATTCTATGAATCATTGTCAAAAATAATCAACAATCATTCATTATTGGAGAAAAAATATGCACAAATAAGCATCAAACTCGCGGCTATGATATTTGGGAATCTTGGCAACGCTGCGCGTAAAATTTCCTCCATCCCAACTGCGACTCTCTACACGTCACAAATCCTGGACGGAAAACCGTAGATAACCTCACATTAATGACAACTAGATGACGTATTATTGAACATTGAAACAATACCTACAATATTTGTGAAATCCTTCGGTTTTGCCTTCCATTATATCACAAACACAAGCAAATAAATATCCAGAACGTTTAGAGCGATGTCGAAGAGCCTGATACTAATATACTCTAATATTCTAAATGACAACAATGAAATAACAGGAACCATCTGACGTCACAAGATAGGCGCGGAGAAGCGGCGCGTTTACATGTAGATTTGAATCCCAGTTCATGTTTTAATTTATTACTGAGTGAAATATTCGTTATGGATTTTCCCAATTGCACAGAAATGAATGTTTCAAGATGTAGAATAACATATATTTTTTTCGGAAAATATGCAAATTGCTAATTATATCTCCATTATTTATAATTTTTATTCAAAATAGGTCTCCGCGCGGCCGTTACTGCATGAGCGCAACATCGCTCGAGACAGTATATCACACAAAATAATGTTTTCATAGTATTAAACTTTAATTTAAAAATCTTAAAAAATAATGCTGTCATCAAAACACTTGAAGAAATAAAGTCCTGTAGAAAAAAAAATTGTATGTCAATTTTTCGAAGAGTTAGACGATTGTTAATTAATTAATTTTTATCCGATCTCTGTTTCTACAAAAGTCGACATGAAAGTTTAAATAATTGCCCTATACATTTTTTGCTTCTTAGAGCCCTTCTTATACAGGGTGATTCTAAAGTACTTTGCCTTACTTCAGGAGCTGATTCCTCACAATATGAATTATCCAAATAAATATATGTCCGGAAACGCTTCGTTTCCAAGATACAAAGTGTTAAAGTTTTATTTATATATTTTTTTTCAATCACTTTTGAAATACTGACCTCAATTGAACGAAAATTAGTATTGAGGAGTTTTATGAGGTGTCGAATTCGATCCTTATGTTATTATTGGTCTTACTCGTAGGAGTCGCCACATACACGTCTTTTTTTTGAAAATTCATAACTTTTTTAAGCGTACTTTTAGCACATTTTTCAGTGTGGAAATCGATTTCTCTATCATATCTTCGTGAAAAAGCTACCCTTGTTACAAGTCGCTATAAGCAACGGTTTTCTAGATATTTGAACTTGAAAATTTCAAGTCGATTATTTGATAATCGATGCGTGTTGAAGTTATTACCATTATTTTGCATTTTTCACAGGAATGCTTAGGAAATGAATTTGACGTTTAAGTAATTAGTTTTAGTTTTCTGTAGGAAACGCCCCTACTCTATTTATTTTTACTCGTTTTGAAATAAATATATTTGTATCAAGGGTGCAAAATCTGTATTTGTTTCAATGAAATTAGCAAGAAATATCAACATTTCATTTCAAGATATTTTGAATATGTAGAATGAAATAAAATAAAGAAAACGGAATTGTAATCAAATAAATTGTTCGAAGGGTCCACCTTCAGCGGAGATACAGGCATTCAGTCTTCTAGTCATCATTATTTGTGTGTTACTTATTGTTTCACAGGCGTCTACTATTCGTTCTTTCAGATCTTCCTCGTTTGCTCCTGGAGTTTTATAAACTAGTGACTTCAAATGTCCCCAAAAATAATAATCTAGCGGATTTAGATCTGGGATCTTGGTGCTCACGCCTGGTTAGGTTCTTCTACACCCCTACCGATCCATCGATTTGGATAGACAGTGACATCGATTTGGATAGTCAGACACATGCGCATACGAATTTATAATGGTACATTCTGAAGTAGTCCCGGCAATTCATTTTCTGAAAAGTCTCTGTAAGTTGCGCCATTCAGTCGGAACGGAAGAAAGAAAGGACCTATCAAGTAATTATCAATTATTGCCGCCCATACATTTACAGAGAATTGATACTGATTTCACTAACTGCGTGCGGATTTTCCAGAGCCCAAACATGGTTGTTATGAAAGTTTGTGATAGCATTTCGGGAGAAGTTTGCCTCGCCCGTGAAGAGTACATATCACGTTCAATGCCCGTGCCGACAGATTGTCGGCGTGCGCATTCCAATAGCAGTGCCCGCGCCGCACAGGTGACGTCATTGATATACTCTACTAAAACGATGAATTATTCAGGGAGCACTCCACTTGAGTTGTTTATGTGTTAGGGGCACGTCGGAACGACTTTAAGAAGATATTTTTTTAACTTGGCCACGCGTTAAGTTCTACAGTAATATCGTGTGCAATAATGGAAGTTAATACCATTCCAGGGCCATCCGGCGTGAAGAAATTAAGGATTGAAAGCTCTCACAAATGATGAGATGTTGGCTTTGGCTCCTAGTGAATCCGAGGATGAACCTTCTCAAAGTTCGAGCAGCGAATGAAGTGGTGCAGAAGAGCAAGCGCGAGATTTTGCCGATGATTTCCAGCCAGTAGAAAGTGATTCAGAGCATCCTGAAGTGCAAATACAAACACCAACAGACATTACTTGGGTACAAAACCCTGCTGACATGAGAAATATTTCTTTTAGTGGTCAACAAGGGCTGAAAGTTGACATACCTGGGGAGGGTCGGCTCATAGACTTTTTCACATTATTAGCAGATGACGAATTTTTTGATTTGTTAGTGAATGAGACAAATGCCTATGCCGAATTGGTATTATTGAATGATCCAAATCCTAGGCCACAGTCACGAATAAGCCGCTGGAAACCAGTGGATAGACAAGAAATGACAGTATTTTTAGGCCTTGTTTTCCATATGGGGATTATTCAGTTACCAAGACTCAGAGATTTTTGGAGAAAATATCGTTTATATAATTTGCCATTTTGAAGTTTCATGAGCAGAAATAGATTTTTACTTATGATGCGTTGTCTGCATTTTTCTCCAAATTCTCAACAAGGAGAACCGAGATCGTCTGACAGACTTTCTAAAGTACGCACGTTAGTGGATTTTTCTAACAATGAGATGTTTACCACTTACAGTCCACAGGAGAAACTGAGTATCGACGAATCTATGCTTCTATGGCGAGGCAGACTCATGTTCCGCCAATATATCAAAAACAAAAAGCACAAATATGGCATAAAATTCTAGTTACTCACCGGGAGTACTGGTACAATACTGAAAATTCAAATATACACAGGGGCAGCAGACAATATGGGCGGTACAGGGCATGCTACCAGAATTGTTCTCCATCTTGCAGACAACAACTTGGATCAAGGATACAGTCTGTATATGGACAATTCCTATAATTCAGTAGATCCTGCTAATCAGCTTCTAGGAAAAAATACCTATTGCACTGGAACTTTGAGGAATGGAAGAAAAGGCAGTACTAGTGAGGTGACAACAGCCAAATTGAAGTCTGGTGAGTCAGTTCAACGTTACAGTAGGCAAATTTGTGTAGGAAAATGGAAGGATAAAAGAGAGGTCCTTTACATATCAAGAGAACACGAAAATATTCTCCAGGAAGTGACTTCTAGGTCAGGACGAATGAAAGAAAAACCACTGCCCATCTCAGAATACAATAAATATATGTCTGGATTCGACTTGAAAGACCAAATGATGGCATATTATCCATCGCATAGGAAGACCATCAGATGGTATAAAAAAGTCGGAATTCATATAATTGAAATGATGCTATATGATTCATTCATGCTATACAATAAACATTCCGCACAGAAAATGTCATACTTAGATTTTCGTCATTCTATCATCGATGTGTTTTTGCCGGAATCGGCAGAAGATGTCCCTGTAATAAGAGGAGCTCATCATTATCCTTCTAAATGTGAGGTAGCAGAAAGTGGAAGAAAGCTCCGAAAACGATGTCGGTGGTGCTCACAAAGAGGTATAAGAAAAGATTCACAATACTACTGTCCTAAATGTCCAGAAAAACCAGGACTCTGTCTTGAATTGTGTTTCACAATTTCACGAGAATTTGCATTAATTTTAAATGTTTATATCCAGGTTTCACGTTTCTTTTTTATGAACACAATTATATCGTGGCCGTTTATTCTTTGCAATATGAGTTTTATCTGTGTTTGTATATCACGAAATGATGGGTTTATGTAGATGAAGGGTTTGTATTTGTTATTTTTTAGGATTGACTTCACTTCCATCATTCAGAATGATATTTTTTATATTTTCTGTTATTTTATTTCTATGATATATATATATATATATATATATATATATATATATATATATATATAAATATACATATATATATATATATATATATATATATATGTATCTAATATACTAGTAGTATTATGTCGTGCTTTTTTTCATAATTTGTTACCTATTTGCTGAGTCTATGTATGTCGCTCAAACGTAGGTTTATTAGATGTGTTTTATGTTTTTTGGAATTTAATTATGTTATTCAGAATGTTCTCTATTATTTTCGTTTTTATTAAATAAATTCAGCGATATATTTTAATGAGCCGACAGGGCTGCGTAACTGGGCACTGAGCACTGACATTTGTTGTTGAGTGCCCGTGCCGCAGCATATGCGGCTCTTTGGTTTTTCGCTAAAAAATGCAATATACATGGAAGAAAAGATACCACTATAATATATTTCTATCAAATGACACTATCAAATTAAAATCTAGGGGTGGGTACTGGTAAGTCATTTACCTTATATCGTGGGCAGTCAACGTGATATCTTAAAAATTGAGGATTTCCAGCCAATTTTCTCAAAAACCACTGAAAAATAGAAATTCATTGGAGAAAGTCCCCTGGCAGAAGAGCTTGTACCCTTTGAATATGGTATAGATGAAATTGTTGATCGTGGATAATTCTGCAAACTGAGGACTGAGTAGAATTGAGATCTTCAGCAATTATTCTTGAACTTGTTTCTGGATCCTCCTCGAGAGCGTTCAAAACAGCTTCATCCAATTCTGGGATTCGGACTGCTTGTGGTCTCCCCCTCCTGAAGCTACGTGTTTTTGCCAAACGACGGTGGAGACTGGTAAATGTTGGAGCTGAAGTCAGTACTTCAAAAAACATCAGGTTCGAATTCGACATCTCAAGAAACCCCTCAATACCAATTTTCTTTTAATTAAGGTCAGTATTTCGAAGTGTATTTAAAAAAAAACGAAAATAAAAATAAAATTTTGACACCCTGTATCTTGGAAACGAAGCGTTCCCAGACATATTTTCACTTGGACAATTCATATAACAATATTGTGAGGAGATCTCACCTCCTGAAGTTTGTCAAAGTACTTTTGAATCACCTGTATACATACTCAACAAGATCACGTGATAAAAGTTTATCAAAGATTTATACTTTGTTATAATTTTTCCAAAGGAATACTACCAGGAAACTGACTAAGCCATCATACGGAAGACGGGTCTATAGTTTGTTACTTATAACCATTTGAAAGCATTTTTTGATTTCTTATAGTTTTTGACTTGTTACTTGAAATTAATGAAAAAATCTCAATACTTTCGATGTACGAATTGTAGAGAATCAAAATGCAGAGGAAATGGGCCCTAGCACGCCTCGAACGGATTATTACTAAATACCGGAAAAACCGGAGAAAAACTGTTTTTTTTTAAACTCAAAACACCGCCATTTTTCGAATTTTAAAGCAGGCTCTTCACGACATTGTGGTAATTGATTTGTCCTTTATGTGTGAATAATTCGGGCACTGTTGGATCATTAGTTTTGGCATAATTGCAATTTGATTTTTCCAATGCACTTCATTGCAGCAGACCTGGTCATCATCATCATCATAGGTGGTCCGATTTCAATAGTTCTAAAAGATTTTGAGAGTTGGAATATATTACTACAAAATAACTATTCTTATTTTGCCTTGAAATGCTGAGAACTAGGTGAGAATAACTTTCAAACCTGACCGAAAACCGGCGAGTGCTTGGAAGTGGCTCAGGAGGGGGGGTAGAGCAGCGGATTCATAATGGGCGCAGCGCGCTTGTCATCATGTACATATGTTTTTCCGCGTCTGCTGCTCTACCCCCACTATTCAGCAGCTTTCACGCACTCGCCCATGTTTGCAAGTATTTCTCACATATTTTGCAGCATATCAACGCAAAACGAGAAAATACTTCTACTCTGCAATAAAGTGCATTAACAATTCAGATTGCAATTATGCCAGAAGTAATAATGTGACAGTGCCTGAGTTTTTCATACATTCAATAATATATTGGTCACTGATTAGGTCGTGAAAAGCCTGCACTAAAACTTGAAATGTGGCGGAGTTATGAATTGTTTTAACAAAGATGTTTTTTTCGTTTTTTCTCCGTTACTAATGATTTGATAGAGTCGCGTTGAGGCTAGTTTTTCATGCATTTCAATTCTCCACAATTCGTTTTCCGAGAGTGTAGAAATCGCTTCATTGGTTTTCAAGTTAAACGGCAAAACGAAAAAGAAATGAAAAAAAGCTTTTATGTGTTTATAACAAATTAAGCAATGACAGTTGGGGGTAGGAAACGTAACAGGATGTAAACATCTTTCGTATGATGGCACAGTCGGTTTCCTGGTAGTACTTTTGTCACAGCATCAATAGAGCAGAAAATATCTTTTGATTGACCTCAAAGAGCCGCGCCCAGTGAAAGCCTAGAGTAGGATACACAACTGAGTTTTTAAATAGCCACCCCCCATATTTGTTGCATTCGTAGATTTGCCACCTATTTGACGATTCATCTGCAATAGTTTTTGACTGATGTCAATTCATGTGTCAAAATGGCTTCGTGCATAGACCCACCGAAAAATTCATATCTTCAGAACTATTCAAGATAATTGAACTTTTTTCGAAAGATGCAGAGGATTTGAGATTTGACGTTCCATTGCCTATCACCATTTCTTGATAATAACAAATTGCAAATGACCATAACTCGACTATACAAACCAATACTCAATATTCTGTTGTATCATTGCATGACATTTTTTGAGAGCTTTTTGTTCCACAAAAAATGAGCTTCAATAAATTGAGAATGTTTTCCTTTTCCACATGAATATCTCCCAAGTGGTTATCTTGAACGATGGAAGATAGTGGCTGAAGTATATTGTAAGCCACAATGTTTACAGTATACAGTATACTTTTTAATAGAAAAATAGTTTTTCCATATAAATCGTTGTTTTTCAGGAACTGACACTGTTTCTATTATATTTTTAGTATTGACAATACTTCAAAACTCGACAAGTGTTATGTTTTCAATATACAAAGTGAATAAATATTATAGTAATTTCAAATGGATAATTCATAATCTTCAGCAGCAACATATATCGGGTGTCCCAGTATACCTGTTCCAATGGATCATCTCAGCCATTTCGAAAGATAAAACTTTGAAAATTCAATGATCTCCAATTCGTTCAAGGAACCTTCAACTGAGAAAAACAAAAATTGAAAGTCACTTCCGGTTTGACCGGAAGTGACTCTGACTTTTTTATATCAAATAGCACCCTGTATAGTTTTTGCAATTTTTTATTTCTACCCAAAATTATCTTTCCAACGATGTATCACACTTTGTATTTTATATTTGAATCGATGGAGAAAACGTCAATTGAAATTTCAAATTGAAAGAATTGCAGTAGGCTATGATATTTTGTGTAATCTTCGTCCGTAGCATTTTTTCTTTTGAGACAGTTCGCTTTCTATGAAATGATCCACTTGTTGCCAAATTCGAAGCCAAGCGTGTGAAATACATAGCGCTTGGCATTCGTCTATCAGGGTATTTCTCTCTGTATGCACGTAGGGCAGCCCGACGATTATTTTCGCATTTTCCATAAATCAGTAACATATCCAATTTTTCTTGATTAGTGAAGTTATCATCATTTTCACGGTTTTTCATTCTTGAATGTTTGTTTCTCTGAAACGCACACAACTATTGAGAATTATTAACTGTCAAAGTTATAAACAAATGTATCCAAATGTTTCCATGGCACACTAAGGTTTTCATTTAAGAATTATTAATTCTTCCAGTTCTACTACCTACAATTCTAATAATTCGAAATTTGACGTTCTCTTCATCATCCTGAATGCAAAATTGTTCATGAATTATCAATTATTATTGCAGCAAAATCAAGATTACACAAAATATCGTAGCCTACTGCAATTCTCTCAATTTGAATTTTCAATTAACGTTTTCTCTATCAGATCAAATGTAAAATACAAAGTGTGATACATCGTTGGAAAGATAATTTTGAATAGAAATAAAAAATTGCAAAAAATATACAGGGTGCTATTTGAAATAAAAAAGTCAGAGTCACTTCCGGTCAAACCGGAAGTGACTTTCTATTTTTGTTTTTCTGAGTTGAAGGTTCATTGAACGAATTGGAGATCATGAAATTTTCTAATTTTTATCTTTAGAAATGGCTGAGATAATCAATTGGAACAGGTATACTGGGACACCCGGTATATTCCCGTCGCAGATGAATCATCATACGATTTCAAGATCTACCTTTTCCATTGCAATTATAACTCTTTAGTTGATAATGGATATCAACTCAATGTGAGCTTGATAAAATTTTCCAGGATTGATTCTGAATGTTTTCAGTTCATTTTTTCAGGAATGATTGTAGAGAAATATGTTTTCGATACCCTGAAAATTATGATATTTGACTTACTTTCATGTATATTCCCATGTAATAACTTTTATTGCCATAATGGAATAAAGGTACCGGAGATGAAACATTGCCTCCTGTGACATTCTTCCCATCTTGTTCTGTGGAGAAAAACAGAATGTGAATTCGAATGTAAGGCACAATTCATTAACAGAAGTCAGTGTTGTGGACGAAGAAATCTGTTTCACTTCCAACCACATGTGTACCTATATCCAGAAGATATTGTGATATATGAAAGAGTGAGAGGAATCAACAACTTCAAATTGATTCGCTTCAAAAGCAAAACATGAGTTGATGAATAAAAGAGGTCTCCCAAAATAAACGACTTAATTGCTGAAACTATACAGTCCGAATTTTTTATGTCGTACCACTATTGGCATCTCGAAAACGGTAAATGATACTAAGTTGGTTGAATAAGAGAAAAATTGCCTATATCAGTAAACAATGGAATTAGGTCACCAAATCAATAACATAACGAACCATTTTTAAAATATTCATGAAAATACGAAATGGCCCCTTTTTTTTCTATGCGCTTGCGCCTCTAATTTTAGGAATTTGAAAATGTGTTCACGAAACTTTCTTCTTGGTTTTGAATTTGCTTCGATATGCTTTGCTTTGATTTTCAATACGACATTTCGTTCTTCGGGGGCTACCATCAACAATGTTTTTTGAATACGTACCTGTATTTTCATTAATGAATTTAAGTAGTTCCCTAGTTTTTGTTTCTACATTTCTGCCCATAAATTCCGTCAAGTTCCTTACAATGAAAATGCGCCCTTCCGCAATGCGGTCCTGATATTATTGTTGTTCGTATTTGGAAGGGCATTTGACTTGAGTTGCGAGGATACAATTTGAAATAACTCTACCTTGAATGAATACTCAAACTTGAAATCAAATCGAGATTGATACAGTCACTTCATACATTTTTTTCATGTCAAAAGGCCCAGAAGCATTTTTCTTGTAAGTCCATTTTTAGGCGATAGGCAATTCTTTTATCTGTCTTCGAGCCTCATACGTATTCCCAAACAAACCTTTTTCAAATGAAAACAAATCGTGTCAAACTTCATGAAGAATGTAGTGAGCCAGGGAATAAAAGAAAGTGAATGACAGATTACAAATTGACGAATTCAAATCTGAAGGGTGGATTATTTAGACGTTGAACCAAAAACTATGGAGTTTTCTAATGATGAGAAAGTGGACATGTTGTTCGTGTATTCGGAGTGTTCGAGCAATAGCACCAGATCTCTGGGTGTGCATTAAGAAATGTATCCGAAACGTCGTCAGCCCAATGCCAGAATGTTCCAATGTATTGAAAGAAGGTTACGAGAACTTCGTTTATATTTGAAATCTAAGAGTGGAAGTTCCCCTATTACTGGAAATGTTAGTGATATTCCATGTTCCATGTTACATGTAAAATGATCATTTGAATCAGGGTTCGTGGAATACAAGAAAAATCACAATGAGGAAGTATATCTCAGAGAGATAGCGAGAAATAGTGGTATATCGCATTCGTCAACAGGAAACATTTTCAAGCCTTACAGAGTGAGAAAAGTACATCATCTGCATTTAACAGACTACAATTGAACCGCAAAATTTTGCACATGGCTACTGAGACATTTTCGGCAAGATTATGAAATTTGTAGTAAAATTTCATGATGCGCCGACTGTCGGTTTACAAATAATGGATGGTTCGACACAAACATTCTTCATCACTGGCGTCAGGAGAATGCTAATTTACATAAAACTACCAATTCTCAAGAGAGGTTTGGCATTAATGTCTGGGTTGGTGTTTTGGATACCAAAATAATTGGTCCCTACTGAAAAGGTGAAAACGGGGGGAAAGTTAGAAGTGCCGTTAGTTTTGGAGTCATGGAAATTGGTAATAAGAATATCATTTCGACATTAAGTAACAGATATTTCAGATTTTGAACCCTAGAAAGGTTGAACAGGGGAAGGGGGTTGAGAGTTTGTATAGGATTACCGTTAGATATTGAGTTTGGGTAATGAAAATCTGCATTTGAGGTCTTTGTTACAATTAAAATGAGTTTCAGTGTTTTTAGAAATCAATCTCCCAAAGGGGTGAAATGGGGGGTAGAATTTTGTTTTGGGGTTCCATTTGTTTTTGAGTAAGTGTCGTTGAAATTGGCATTCGAGGTCCTTGTTACAAATTTAGGAAAATGTGTTTAGGTGTTTTTTAAAATTCAATCCCCAGGGGAGTGAAAATTTGTATGGGGGTGTCGTTAGTTTTCAAATTAATGTAATAGAAATCGTTATTTGAGGCCTTTGTTACGAATAAAGTGATATAAGGGCTCAGTTTTTTCAGGAATTGAACCCCCAAAGGGGTGAAAGTTTGTTTGGTGGTTGCTCCAGTTTTAAATTCGAGTAAGGGTCATAGGAATTGGTATTTGGAGTTTTCGTCACAAATAAAGTAATACGTGTTTCAGTGTTCTTAGAAAAGCAACCCCCAAGGGAGTGAAAGGGTGGGGTTGAAATTTTGTATGGGGGTTCCGTTAGATTTCAAGTTGAGGTCATGCAATTTCGTATTTGAGATACAAACTACTACTTCCCCGCGAAAGTAGTTGTTTTCACAGAAAAATATTTCCATCCAATATTAAATTGAAAATGTTACCCTTTCCAACATGAATACCCCTCAAGAGATTATTTCGAACGATGGAAGATAGTGACTAGAGTATCTCTTTCAGTCGCAGATGATTTCACATCTCAATTTATGAACATTCTGTTCATCACAAATCAATCTATCATACCCCATGACAGGTTTCAATGTCAAAAAAACATTAATTCCGAAGTGTCTCTCTAAAAGAAAACAAATCAACATGTTATACTTTTGCTACAAGATATCCAGGAGGGAAAAAACGATTAACTGACACCATCAGAAGATTTATATACAACCCTACGATTTATGGATCCTTTGAGAGAAGATTAGTAAAACTGAAACGGTAGTGGATAACTAAGAAAATCAAATAACAGTGCTTGCGTACTGCGCTGCTCCTCCAGAAGCATCCTTGGAAGATGCTCCAGGTTTGGGATAGAATAAAATGTCCATGCAGAAAATATTGGCGTTCTTCATGAACGCAACAAAGTTAACAGTCCTCTCATAGTCGGATAGCTTCAGAGCATGGACTGATTTATGAGAATATAGATGCATTCTCATAAATCAGTCCATGCCCTGGCTACTTCTCCAGAAGCATCCTTGGAAGATGCTTCAGGTTTGGGATAGAATAAAATGTCCATGCAGAAAATATTGGCAGAACACAAACAGCATCTATATTCTCATAAATCAGTCCATGCCCTGAAGCTTTCCGACTATGAGAGGACTGTTAACTTTGTTGCGTTCATGAAGAATCACGAAAATGACCAATTTGTGAGTGACATTATATGAAGAGACGAAGCAAAACTCACCAAAAATGGAATATTCAACAGGCCAAACTCTCACTGCTCGAGCGATAGTAATCCACATTCTGTTCGGAGACGTCAATTTCAAGACCGTTGAAATCTAAAGGTTTACTGTGCTGTCAGAAGGATCACCCCCACATAGTCGGCAGATGGCAAAAACCTATTGGGATAGAATTTTTTTCTACGGCTATAATACAGAACTGCATTTTTAAAACTGTTTTTGATTGAACAATGAAGTACATTGTATGTTTTCAATTTCATTTCCTCATCTGATAATCCAAGAAAGTCATTGTGTTATTGTTGGTGATTCAATCCTGTCTCCCATGGAAAACAAGACATCTGTCAAATTCAGTTCCATCAAAACTTGTCAAAGGTTGAAGGTATGATGAGCATGGAAATTGACGATCTAACTCCTCCAGACATATGTGCAGCTCCAAATCGGGCATGTATAAACTTGATTCCGGAAGTATAGAAAGAGAAATATGAAAAAGCCTACAAATCCTTCACAGATTGGCAAAAGGAAAAGGTCACCACGTCAACTTCAGAAAATGTATTACTTGCATACTTTGTCTCAGAAATTCAAATCCCCAACTTTATGGGCGCAATATTCCATATTAAGGACGATGAGAAATATCAACAGAACTGTAGACATTTTTTTTTTTTTTTTTTATGTTCTGGTTCCCACGGAAAGGGATATCCTGTAGTGTTCAGAGAACATCGTGGGAACCAAGGGAAAGAAGGTAGGAGTTGGTGTTCTTCTTAAATTTCTGAAGGTTGTATGCCTCGGGGAACACCTCCCTAGGCAATGAGTTCCAAAGCCTCGCTGTTCGTTGGATGAACGAGTCTTTGGAAAGTGATGTTCTGCAGGTCTCCAAAGTGACCACGAAGGGGTGTGATGACTGAACTTGACGGGTTAATCTCGAAGAGACTGCCAAAGCAGGAACGATTGTTGATATTTCAGAAGAGCATCGCCCATGAAAATATCTATAAAATAGAGACAAATCGACAACTTTTCTACGGTGTTCCAGACAAGTGAGCGAGTTTGTAAGCGAGGCATCACCGACGAGACGAATTGCCCTTTTTTGGACAGAATCCAATAGCCTCAGGATATGTTTAGGTGCCGCACTCCAAATATGGGAACAGTATTCCAGGACAGGTCGGATCTGTGCCTTATAGATCATAAGCAGCTGACTGGGGGGGAAATAGCTCTTGGCACGAACCAAAACCAAGTTTTGGGATGCACTTTTGGCAATGGACCTCACGTGATTTTCCCAGGAAAGGTTATTGCTGATAGTAATACCAAGCATCGATATGGATGACTTCAGTGGTATGGTTACTCCTGACAAAGTTATGTTAGGCACAGTGAGATCGGCTTTTCTAGAGAAAAGACATGCTTGTGTTTTGTTTGCATTGAATTCTACCAAGTTATTAGATCCCCATTCGAGAATTGTTGCTAAGTCCATATTTATATTATTAACATTTCTTCCTCGTTCATTTCTGGTTTCACGGGCTGATATAGGGGCCCTGGAAGAGAAAGCGGTATGGAGGGTACTATCATCGGCAAAGCTGTGTACTGGACATAAAGTTGCTTTCAACAGGTCGTTGATGTGAAGTAGAAATAGTGTTGGTGCGAGAATAGATCCTTGCGGAACACCAGCATTTATGAGTAGAGTGTCAGATGAAACTCCATCGACCACTACATGGAGAGACCTGTTTGAGAGAAAACTAGCAAGCAGAGAACACAGCTGAGGGGGCAAGCCATAAGACGGAAGCTTGGCGAGGAGTCCCTGGTGCCAAACTCGATCGAACGCCTTGGAGATATCTAATGCCACAGCTAAAGTTTCTCCATACATTGGCAACTATTCAAAATTCAGAGCATTCCTGAAAAGAAAATCAAACGGATACAGGCAGAAATTTCATCCACTGATGAAATCGATAAGTTTATAAAAAAGGCCCCTGATGACATTCATTCACTTGATAAGATAGCTTATTATCTTCTTGAGTGTATTTGCTCAGCTTAAAAATGATCCAAATACTTCTTCATTACTAATACCATTTTTTTTCAGGTCCTCTTTATCATGGAAATTATGAGTGCTTCTAGAAGGGATTAACTTTGCAAAATGAAAACAACAGATTGTAGACATTTGAATTCCACAGCAATTCTGCTAAAAATACCAAATACAAAAACCAAAGTTCCGAAAGAATTCACAATAACAGGTGTTTTTTATTATATCTATAAGAAGTACAGGAAGCTCCGTCCTGGACACGTTGGACAAGATTATCATTTTCCAAATTATCAAAAATAAAAATGGTCAGTACAAAGAGTTGGTATCAATAAAATTGTTTATTCGGGAAAACGAATAGCTAAATACTTCCAAATCCTGAACTATACACTGGTCATTGCTTCAGGAGATTATCATCAACAATCCTAATAGACGCTGGCGAAGATATCACCTCACTCAACTGACATGGAGGTTGGCAATCACCCACAGTTGCGGAGAGTTATATTGACGAGTCAATGAAAAATAAATATGACATGGCCAATAAAATTGTGAGTTCGATTATCGAATCTGAAAACCTGCCGTCTACTTCAATGTCATATAATTTTGAAAATGAAGAAATATCAAATGTACCATTGCAATATGCCCAAATGCTTCACAGATAAAATTTTAATATAACTGTGAATATTGCGAATAGGTAAATTTGAAAAAAATTTAATCTGAATATTGTTCAATTATTAAATGTTACCAATTTGTCAATTGTAAATGGAAATGTTCAATATAATTGAAATTGACGTTCAAATTTCTGTTGTAAATTGATTTCGCTGTTATGTAGGTAATAGCCGGAGAAAAAGTATAGTGTATAACTCACACGGAATGTTCATTTCGCACTCGTATGATTTGCAGCACTCGCCTACGGCTCATGCTGCAAACATCACACTCGTGGGAAATGAGTATCATTCCGTGCTCGTTAAACAATATACTATCATGACCAATGGTTTGGAACCGACAGACCCGTAACTATGGCCAACGCGATCTCTCGATACAACTCCAATGGATTATTTCATTCGGAAATATGTAAAAAAAATATTTTCATTCACCAACAACTGAAGTGGATTTTAAGCAGAGAATTCGCACAGTCTTCTACTCTACCTCTTCCAAATGATAAGACGAGCTGTGGGAGATGTTACACGAAGATGTGAAAAATACTTAAAAATTGAATGCAATGTATTTGAACATTTGTTGCCATGAAAATGAAAATAATCATGTGAAATAATATCATAAGTTCATTTTAAAACTCTATTACAATGGTCACAATTCACTAATAGATTGACGAAATCGTGATTATTATAATCAACCCGAGCACTATTTCAGATGATGAATCTGACAGTAGTCAATGGTAAGTGATCCGTTCAAACTTCAATATTTATGATTCAGTCACTACATATCACTATATATTCGATAGGCTCGATTTTCTACTGGAATAATCGAAAACGGTCCATTTTGGGTATGGGGCATGATACATAAATTTTAATCAGAATCATGAGATAAATCCAAGAATCTCATAAAATGCAGAGTGTCCTATTGAAAATGACATCACTGCCGGAGAAAACGGCCGATGTACATTATCGAAAATACTTTAGTGCTATTTTCAATGTTTCCTTCACCGTCTCTAAGAAATTTCAGAATTATGCTACTTTAAGTACTCTTCATATAGATCGCGTCATTTCATGAAGATAAACCCTATATTTATCCCATATGTTTTTTTTAAGGGTCAGAATTCGTGAATGGGATTTCGTTGCTAATTTCACGCTGATCCGAACAATTCCAATTCCATAGTTTTGGTTTCGATTGAAAAGTCCCGATGACTATATTATATTATACTTACTTATTGAATTTGATGATACTGTAGCACCTTGGTCAGTTGGGATGCAAAATATGAAAAATATAACTGCTAAATTCCGAAGATGCATCTTTCCCGCACAAATATTGAATGCGGTGCACATTGGTTCAGAACAAATCTTTTGGAATGAACATTAATTCCCCATCATGTGATAACCTCCACATTTCATAAATATCCGACCGCGGTCAGTTCCGGAAGATATCATATCGAAAGGGGCGAAGGGGAAATACTTGATGATAACAAGTTTCGTGTGTTGTTACTGCAGGGGCCTTCATTGGGTTAGTTGTATATTTCTCAACTCAATGATTTTTTCAATCGGAATAATCCGATAAGTCTCCAATCATCAAATACCCTAGTTATAAACCGAAAAAAAATACAAATAAGCCTTAAATTTCAGCACATAGCACTGATAGCAGTTAATGCTCCAAGCACATGAATTTTTTGCATTTATGACAACTAAATCTGGTTTTCCTACACTTTTTGTACTAGAGCCGTAAGAGCATCGATCATGTAGATGGTTGATTTTGTGTATTTTCTGTAGTTGAAATATTATAGATTTCTTGAATCTGGACGTTTTCGAAATAGTATTACATTTGAAACGATTTTGTGTATGGTTCTCAACTAACTGTTTTTCTAGTGTTTCTGAAAATACTTTCCTTGGGATGTTTTTGTCTATATTGTTATTTTCATATATCATGTAAGAATTAAGGCCTGCTATATATGTCCCATTGGAAATAGCCGGCATCAATTCTTAACATACCCAAATATTTGATAGTTTTCCAAATGATATGGGTGATGCCATCTTGAATATTCGAAAACATGTTTTGAAAGAATGCGACGAAATATGTAAGAAGTGACAAAAAGAAATGAAAGATGACTATAAAATATTCAATATCCCTGCAGAAGACTCTAAATGATGATTCCAAATGACCAAGAATGTTTCACAAATTATAGGGATATTTTAAAACTTCCATCAAAACTGTAATTTTTTTTACCAACATTAAACGAAAAAAGAAACTGAAAAGCTAAGAAATAAAATCAACCTTTTTGGTCTTGATAACCAAGCTCCTGAACTGACGTAAGTAACTAATTTTGGGTGGGCGCCAAACAAACAAAGAAGCAAATTAATTACGTGAAGCGTGAAATAATGGCAGTGCGGTGCGCGGTGGTGGCGACGCGTCCCTCCGCCAGAACTTGCCGAACATTTTCGAAGTCAATATCAGCGAGACAGCTACCCAAACAGGCACACGCGTGAGGGGCACATGTCGTTGCGAGTGGTTGTGCGGAGAGTGCAGTTTTGGAATGTTATTGTTTATCGCTGGAGATTTCACGTTGCATATTTATGTTATTTTGTTTTGATCATTTTTTCAAAGTAATTTAATGATCTTCGGTGATTGTTCGTTTGGCGTCGACTCAAAATTAGTTACTTGTCTTAGTTTAGGAGTTTAGTTATTGAGACAAAAATGTTCATATTAATTTTTGCTTTTCAGTTTCTTTTTTTGTCGGTTTTAGTTTTTGGTAACAAGGTTCAATTTTTTGTAGCTAGAATCTACTAATGGATACCTACTCAACTGGGATTTCTTCCAAAATACTCATCAACCTTACTCCAACTATTAACTGTTATATACTATAACTAGCGCGTTGAACTTTGTTTATTTTTGTGATGACTATTACACATACATTCACTCCTTCAGGGACGGAATTTCTCGAAAATACTCAAAAACGCATTTTTCTGATTGTAACAGAGACCTCTGATACTTCTAAGCACCTCACTTCGAGACTAACGGAACCCTAACACAAACTTTCAACCCTCGTTTAATCCCCCTATGAGTTGCATTTATAAGAACACTGACACATGTATTTCTTTATCCCCCACAAAGACCTCAAATACTAATAACCCCAACTTAAGAACTAAGCTCATTACAAATTTTCACCTCCCTTTCACCCCCAAAGAGGTTGAATTTCTATAAATACTGAAATACTCATCACTTCTTTCTGTAAGAAAGACTTAAAATACCAGTTTCTATGATCCCAACTTGAAAACTAACGGATTTCCTATACAAACTTCCAATCCCAATTTCACCCCTTTAGGAATCGAATTTACAAAAACACCGAAAAACGTATTTTTTTCGTAACAAAGACCTGCATACACCAATTTTGATGATCCTAATTTTGAAACTAACTATACAGACTTTCAACACTCCCTTAACCCCTTTGGGGTAGAACGACAGGTAATTTCAAAACCGACTGTACTTTCCCTTCCACCCACCTTTTCACTCCATCAGGAATGGAATAAAAAAAAATCTGTCCAAATTTTAGCTCTTAGTTCCAGCGGTTTGGTCTGGACGTTGATCGTATATCAGTCAATCAGTAAGACAGTTAGTCAGAACATGTAAATTATACAACAGTGCTCGTCTAAAGTCCGTTTCCCCCTACTAATTTTTGAACCACCTAGTATATCGCAACGAAATTCGAAGAGCTCAAATAGGAGATAGAAACCTACTTTTTCATGGAAAAATCACAGCTGAAAGTTCTAAAATGACGGCTGAGCGCCATCTTCAATATTATTTTTAAATAGAACATCCCGTATATTATTCCATTTTCGATAATTCTCAACAGTTTTCTCCGAAACACTTTGATCCTAAATTCAATTGTTTTCGAAATATTAACTTTTGAAAAGTGACATTTTGGTCATTTCAAACCCAACCAAGAACACTAATGTTGCTTTCAATCAAGTTTACATTGGAAAAAATCGTTGTCGAGGTAACATCTTTTTTACTGTCAAACTGAACTGGTAACTGTCAAAAAGTCCATTGAGCGCCTAAATCGTTTTATGAAAAGTGTGATCATGGCTCCTAGTTTAGACGATAAATTTGTAGCAGTTTTGATATTTGGAGAAGATGAAAGAAATGATCATCTTAGCAGTCCGTATGTTTAATGATAGTTTTTCCGAAAATCCTATTTCGAGATCATATTTGCGCAAACTTTTGAATGAGCTCCAAGCAACTGGTACGCTGAAAGATGCTCCAAGATCAGGAAGACCGCTTCTTTCAGAAGAAAAAAATTTAGAACTTGTTGCTAAATGGTAATCAATCCGACTGAGTCGACGTCTGCAGTTGCTGAATCATGTGGAGTAAGTACAAAAAGAGTCCAAAGTATCCTAAAAAAATAAAAGTTTCATCCCTATTGAATGAAAATTCTGCATGTTCTTACGGAGGATGATCCAGACCGGAGAGTTGAATTTTGTGAATGGTTAACAAGAACAATTGAAGGAGAACGGGGCTTCCTAAAACGTGTATGTTCCGCAGACGTATGCACGTTTTTTCTCAATGGAAATGTTAACAAACAGAATATACGATACTGGAGCGATACTAATCCGCATATTTTTAGAGAGGGACATACCCAGTTTCCTAAAAAGGTGAATGTGTGGGCGGGGATTTTGGGCAATCGCGTTGTTGGACCGATTTTCATCAGAGGCAATCTTACAGGAGTTTTTCACAGAAATCTTTTAGAAACTGAAATTGAGCCACAAATAAAAAACATTGTATTTAACGAACAGGAGGAGTTTGAGAATCGTAAAATCATATTTCAGCAGGATGGTGTACCTCCCCATTCCAATCGCATGGCTAGGGAGTTCCACGATACAAACTTTCCTGGGCGATGGATAGGTCGCAGGGATCTTACACCTCTCCGGATCTTACACCTCTAGATTTTCTCCTTCGGGGGTATTTGAAGTCAAAAATCTACGCCACTGAATGATGAAAGAGTTGGAACGCAGAATAATAGATACATGTGGAGAAATAGATTAACATATTTTCATCAACGTTAGAGAATCTATTTATAATAGGGCACTTCATTGTCAAGATTTAGAAGGGGGGCACATTGAAAACTTAATGGAATATTTATTGGAGTCAAATGAAAGTGTTAATCCAACTAGTTTGTTTTGATTGTGAATTCACAGAACACATTCGTAGGCTTCGAGAGTTTTCGGTAAGCGGTACTGTTTATCCCTAATAAACTCTCTTTACGCCTATTATTAGTTGAATTCATTGGGAGATTTAACTACAAATTAATAATAACGTTTAGTTAGCAAAATGTTTTTACAAAATCCATACTTCATTCTAAACCGAAATGTCACTTTTCAAACGTTAATATTTCGAAAACAACTGAATTTGGGAGTGAAGTGTAATAAAGAAAATTGTTGAGAATTATGAAAATATTTCGAAAATGGAATAATATACGTGGTGATCTATTAAAAAAAATTATTGAAGATGGGGCTCAACCGTCATTTCAAAACTTTAAGCTGCGATTTTTCCATGGAGAACTATGTTTTCATCTGCTATCTGAGCCCTCCAAATTCCGTTGCGATATACCAGGTGGTTCAAAAATTAGTAGGGGGGGAACGGACTTTAGACGAGCACTGTATATGTACATATTATCCCAAACACGAAGTAGCTGCTGTGAACCGTTGTGGAGGTCCTTCGACGGTCTTCGGTCTCCATCATCAAATTAACTCTGAGCCTCCATTATGTTGTGTCATCACTCACGTGTGCCAAGTTCCAACAGAATCGGTTCACAGGTGTGTAATCAATAAATCATCCCCTATTCTTCCACCCTTAGGAATGCAATTCCCCCCTCAAATTCACATGGGACCAAAATCGAAGCATACCCTATACAATGAAAAAAACATTCAAATCGGATAACTCAGTACACAGTAAAAATTCACATTAGTTTGTTTGAAAGGTTGAGAAAACAAATTTTCCGTTTACAAGTCAAATATTACCTTCCGAGTACAAGCGGGATGGGTCTCAAGGCAGTAAATAATATTTCACAAAAGGGCATATAGACAAATCATTATAAATAAGTTAAAATTAGTATAGATCTTTCTGAATTCGACAGTTGTTGTTTGGGAAGTTTAGTTAGGCCAATATATGAAGATACCTGGATTGTGTCATAACTATCTGGGAGCACCCACTTCGTTTTTCTCCAAGGTCACAATTCCGAAGTCACAAACATAGCACCTGGGGTGCCACAAGGGTCGCGCTGAGGCCACCTCATTTTTTAGTATACATTAATAATATATTTGAATGCTTCAATACTGCAAATATCTAGCCTAAGTGTAGGATTTCAAAAATTTTCTTAAAGTAATGGACTGCTTTCGATTGCGACGAGCTACAAACGGATCTGAATAGGTTCGCAACTTACTGTAGCGAAAACAATTTATTCGTGAATTCTGACACATGTCACTGCATAACCTCAACTAGAAATGAGAAACTTGATTTTTATAATCTAAATAGAGTTGGATTGAAACGATGCAGCCAAGTTAGAGATTGAGGAGTCACATATTTGACATTAATATCAATAATGTTATAAATAGTTATCCCAAGATGTTCAATTACATCACGAGACAAACAAAATTCATATCTAACCCTCAGTCCATATTAGTTCTTTATTGTGCATCCGTTTTCAGCAAGCTCAACTTCGCCTCTTCTTTTTGGAATCCCTAGTATAATTTCCATGTTGAAAGACTCGAAAATGTTCGAAATAAATTCCATGAATACTTTTCCTTCAAATTACACCCCCCTAGATCCGTTGCTTCTATTTGTGATAATTACAAAATAATATCTTTGGAAAATATTCTGAATAGAATTAATGTGAATGTGCCGTCAAGATCATTGAGAAATCACAATTTGTTTGTTATCACGTTCTGAAACACGAGCTCTCTCAACTCACCAATTTGCAGAATGACTGAAACTTTTAATAAATACTCTATTGAATATGACATATTCAATAGATTGTCCACTATATTCAAAAACTGTATTTTACATTTCCTTTCAAATGTCAATAATTTCAATTATTATAACACTCTTCATTCCCGGAATGTAGATATGTTAATTATCTGAATGTAGAATGTGGATATGTTAATTATTCAACTGAAATGTAGATTTGTTATGTTAATCATGAATTGTTCACCTAAAGCAAAATTCCAATTGAGTCACTTCTATGTGAATTGCTCTGAGTTGGAAACATTTATCAAATTGTTAATACATGTTGAGAGGATACTGTTCTGGGCTTTCGCCTGTTGTTTGGGATGAATAAATAAATAATTACCCCCTAGCCTCAAAAGCAATTCCGCGAAAAAAGAGGCTTTCATTTGATTTTTTTTGTACCACCCCTTCGAAAAACCACCCCTTTGTGACTAGTTTTTTTCAAATCAAACCATGATTTTCGTCAGCATTCACAGCAATTCTGCGAAAAAAAAGACTCGAAACTTATTTTTCCAACCACCTCCTCCTACAAACTACCCCTCTATGACTTTTTTTTTTTTATATTTTTTTCATGAGTTTTGACACCCAAAAAGGCGATTGAGCAGGAGAATTATTCAGTTCCGTTTTTTTCGTCATGCCGACCACTGCGCACAGGTCTATTTTTCATTATTTAGGAAAATAACATTTATTCAAATCGTAATAACATTTTATACTGAACTAAACAGATGATTCTGAGATGGATTAAGTATAGGCATGGATTAAGTATAGAGATAGAAAAACAGTACAAAGGCAACCTTCGTCTTCGGATTCCGATTCCCTTCGTAAACTCTGTAGCAAAGGGGGCATTTCCTCATAAGATTCAGATGCTCTTCTTTGAGAACTGGCTCCAAAGTAGAAAACATATTCTCGACTGTTTTAGAAAGAGCCATTTTCTTACGTTGGTTATCTTCAAAGTCCTCGTTGAAGGGGCTACCCGTTATTATTTCAATAGAATTGAATGCAGGTGTGCGCGATTTTGAAATTGGCAGATGAGATATTTCGAAAACAAATATTTCTTTTGGAGCGATGACGAGGAGCATTCTGCCTCTCATTTCCCTCCTACCAGAGTGTTTGTAGATGTGGATGCATGTTGGGATGAGTCGTTGATGTTAGTGAAAGCACAATGGGTCACTTCGAATGCTGAAGAAGTGACTTCTGATGCAATCGTGGAATCCATATTCACATTGGGAAGACAAACAAATTCACTATCATCAAACACATTTCGATCCAAAGGCCATGCTGCATTTCGCTGCATTTTGCAAATCTTCTAACAGCATTTTTCACTGATGCAGTATGCATATTCAAGTAATCTTGACACCTGAAACCACGTGATATTTTGGCTAGGGTGCACACGAAGCCATTTATCAGCTGCTTGGTTGTAAAATAAACTGAAGGGCTTGAAGAATGAGACATCACAGGGTTGCAACATGTGAGTGGTATTTGCTGGAAGCGACAACATAATTATTCATTTTCCCTGGCTAACGTTATTACTTCAAAAATATTTTATGGGTGGTATGACCATCCATTATTGAAAGTACCTTCTCATCTTCAGATGCCTCTGCAAAATATATAAAGTGCCATAACCATTTTGCGAATAACTCACTCAATAATCCAGAAAATTCTATTTCTGGAGGTGCACGTCCATCATGTTTGAATCTCATGCGCTTCAATTTGAGCATCGGAGGGACGTACATAGCAGCAGCATGAATGCAGCAACCACATGTCGTATTCACTCCACGCTCCTCACTTGAGAGAAATCCTATTTGATGCTAACCTTTCTGTCCAATAATTTTTTGTATTGTCTGGACTATAGAAACACCGGTCCTATCGACATTATACCAGGTGTCAACGAATCTATTAGAAAAGTTATAACTTCTAGAATATTAAGTGTATAAAAATGAGATTTGGTTTAGCTGAATGGTATGTGAAGAAGAGCATTTTTGCATATTTTTCACCTCCCAGTTACTTTCGGTTTCACCGGAAATGTCTCCGGTTTGGAATTTTCAAATGGAACACCCTGCATATTGTTACATTTTCGGATTTCTGATACAATACTGGATCAGAATGTGACATTGCAAAAAGTTTTAACTTCTACTTAATTTTTTTAGAGTCACTTTTAATATTGCATCAAGGTGGCCATGATCGGACGAAAACTAATCTAAAGACCTAAATTGATGTCAGAAAATTACAATCGCCAAGTTTTAGTAACTAGTATGATAGATAGGAATAAGACAATCCGGCAAAACTTCATTTTCGTGTGTTACCATTATTTTTCAAATGGCGACCATTTTTTTACAAGCACTTTCCGAAAAAGGATTTTTTGACGAATCTAATGGTAGTAATTCATTTGCGATTGGATTGAAAATCAGTACATAAATTGAATATTGCCAAGGAAAATACTGAATGAACATTTATTCAAGTGTGCCATCGATAGCCATGATGCATAATATTTTGCAGTTATTTTTATAAAGTCTTCTTTGGAAAACAAAACATTCACTCAGGTAATGACAGTGACATAAGCTTTATGAGCAGACAGTAAGAGTTTTTCAATTTTCGTTAAATTTCCATGAACTTTTTTGTTTGAAATAATGTATACTCAAAGTGGAAAAGTGGATATGCTATTTATATTTGGAGAACGTCATATAAATTCAAGGAATGCTGCTGAGTTATATGCCTAGAGATATCCCAATCGGCATCATCCAGCCCATCAGTATTTTCCGTATGTTTAGAGAGAGGTGGAACAGAAGTTCATCATAAATGGAGAGATTGAGATTAACGTTTTTTCAGTGGTTGAGGTTGATAAAACGGTTTCTTCAAGATGAATTGGTCAAGAAATGCAGATAAGTCACGAATCAGCAAGAAAAAAACTGAAAAAGCACGGGTATCGAGCATTTAAATATCAGTACCGTCAACATTTGTATGTTTACGAATCTAATTTTTTCAACTTTATTCTATTTTCCGACGAATCACTACTAACAAATAATGGTATGTTCAATAGGCAGAATATTATTGTAGGTATTAAAAAGACTTTCAGTTCGTTCATCATCATCCCTCTTTTTTGTCTTTATAAGTGTGCCAAATTTCAGCTAGATCGGTTTGATAGTTTTATGAATATTTGCGTTTGTATTTCCGAAATACCGTTTATTCAAACAATCGCTACGGGAAAGATAATACATATGTTCGATAAAGAGGAATAGATTCTTCAAAGGTGAACTTCAAGGTGACTTGAAAAGAGGCCGTTTTGAAGAGGGGTATTTTTTGCTTATGAACAAATGGAATAATTTGATTATTCTTCATGATAAAGGCTTTCGATTAAGCTCACAGGGAAGTTGGTTGAAAAACACGTATTTGAAAAAAAAAGAATCATCTTCAACAATTAAAAGCCAGGATAGAAACTTTTTTCAGAAAAATAATCTCTGTTATTGAATATGTTATCTATCAAAAATAAGATTCTACGTTGTCTGGGTGCGAAGATTATGTTTAATTTTCATATGCGCGCTTCCATTTGAAGTTTTTATATCAGAAACTCGCCGCGTGAAAACGGAACTCGAGCTGCTCTCCCCACCACCTGACCACGGCGCTCTTGCAAAAGTACCTTCACAACGCTTTTTCTTTCGACTTAATTGATATATACTGAGATTTCGAACTGAAAACTTATTTTCATCAATATGAATCAAATATATTTTAGCTTTTCATTTGTGAAAAAAATAGTTAAGTAGTTCCAGAGATTACCCCCTACAAACAAACAAACAAATTTTACCTCTGTATAATATCAAAAAATATAGGCTGTATATTACGAAATTCAAAAGATTGCTATTTCAATAGGCAATAATTGTCCACGAGACTCGATCTTTTTTATGCTATTTTTGATCAGCGAATCATATGAAGTTCATACGTTATCTTTTTGGAGGACCTAAACATTTTTGAACTCACGAAGTACATGTTCATTTGATCTTAATTTATATGTATTTTCGATAAATCAAAAACATCGGCACCTATTTTGAATTCAACTAGATACGCTTGATCGGAATAAGAAAAAATATAATTACTATTTATAATTTGCACAAATTCCCCCTGTTTATCGATAGTTCATGTTTTTAACACTGTCTGTTCCTTCAAGATATGACGTGTTCACCTTACCGATATATTTTTGAATTGTACATTTATGATCCAAACAGTTTTGCGTATTGCTACGTATGTGATGTCTTTAGATGTGTTCAAGATATTTTGGAGGGTGAGACTGTATCATATTTTGATTATTACTTATAGAGATTCAGTTAACATAGTACCGTCAAATGGGGATATATTGGATACCAGGGGTTATATTGGATGTGCGCGCCTTTTAACGAATTTCTATTCAAATTTCGCACAGTTGACAATATTGAGCACCAAGAAAATTACTATACATGAGAAATTCGTTATACTTGTAATTGTTGTGATAAGGGTAAGCTTTTAAAAAATAAGTTTTGAAAATAATTTTTGTATGAATATGAGTAATTGTCGAAAAACCTCTTTGTAACTCTCTTATTGTTGTTTATGCCAGCATAGTCCAATGAAACTAATATAATATCATAACCTCAAAAACGAACGTAAACAAAAAAACATACAATTTATTCGCGATACTTTGAGAAAAATGATAAAAACTAAAAATGCTCAAATTGCAGGGTTATATTGGACAATGCCGAGGACACATAAACACATGTTAGGCGCAATTATGACCCACAAAAAATGGAGGATGCATTGAGGGGTGTTCTAGATGATCATTTGTCATTCCAGCAAGCCGCTGAGAGATTTGGTGTACCACGTTCTACTGTTCTACTTTACATTCCGAATATCTAGGTAGACATAGTAATAAGCTTGGTAAACCGCCTGCAATTCCTTTTGCAGAGGAAAAATTTATTGCGAAAGCAATGTTAACTGCGGCTGAATTTGGTGTTCCATTCACAGAAAGTGTTTTGGAAGATTTTGTGGAATAGTATATTTATCGAAAGGGGGTTGTTGTTGAGCAATTTCGCTATAATAGACCAGGCAGCGACTGGTGTCATTATTTTCTGTCACGAAATCCTGAATTATCGAAAAAAAAAATCACAAAACATCAAAATATGCAGAGCTGAATTGACACCAACTGTGATTACAGAATATTTTGCTGATTTGTTGGAAATAGATCGTGGTGTGCCACCCGCTAACATTTTAAACTATGATTAGACTAATATGAATGATGATCCAGGAAGTCAAAAAAATTTTGTTCGACGACGTGCAAAGCTTGCCTCTAGAATATTAGATAGTTCAAAGTCCTCTACATCACTGATGTTTGCGGTGTTAGCAAATGGCAAACTTTTAACCCCATATATCGTTTAGAAAGCAAAATATTTAACTCCAGATTGGATAGAAGGAGGTGCTCGTTACAACCGCACAAAATCTGGATGGTTTGATTCAGACATGTTCGAGGACTGGTTTTTCCAAATAGCAGTACCAGCATCACGTCGTAACAATGGAAAAAAGGTTATCATTAGAGATAATTTGGGAAGCCATCTATTTTACAAGGTTATCGAAGCGTGCGAGGAAAATAACATAAGTTTCCCATTTTTACCCAAAAATAGCACACATCTTTGTCAACCCTTGGACGTAACCATTTTAAGGCCCATTAAAATATCCTGGAGGAAAGTTTTGACAGACTGGAAGTTGCATAACAAGGGGGTGATACCAAAGCTGGTTTTCCCAAGTTTACTCAAGAAGATGTTGGCAAATTGCAGTGAAAAAATATCAGCAAATATATTGTCTGGTTTTGAAGCAACAGGAATATCACCGTATAATCTGGAAAAGGTTCTGACGAAGATGAGGCTCAGAAATGATGGAGCCAATCAAAACAATCCCGCTACGGTGGAATCGTTCTCTAATATTATGACAGAGCTTACAAGAGTGAATGAACAGCCAGCCATAACAAGAAAGAAAAAAATGTATGTTCCATCAGGAAAATCAATCAGTTCGGCAGATTTGGAAGATGAGGCAGATGTTATACCGACAACATCAACATCAATACATATAGATGATCCACAAGATGATTCAGATCACAGTTCTCGTAGCAGTGTTGTAGACGAAACAGAAGATGATATATTGACTCCCGTTGAGACAGCCTCTGATATCCATGAATCTGACTTTGCTATGACATCGTTCATATATAATGCAGGAATGAAAAAAAAAACAAAAGACTTTTTGTTGCACAAATAATGCAAATTAAAAAAAGTTGTATTGAAATAAAATGCTTTCGCACTTATAACGGAAAAGAGTGTGCTTTTGTATTCCTCGACGTAGAGGAATTGCAGTCTGTAAAAATGAGTCAAATCAAATAAAGGCTTTGTAACCGTACGCACCCCGGTCTTATTTAGATGGTGAATTTTCTGGTCGACTTTAAATTTTTTTTCAACCTTTGGTTTTTTTTTCCTGCTTTTTTTTTTTTTTGTTGTTGTGATCGTCTAGACAGTCAGCGACCCTCCTCAGGTAGCAGGATCTGCAATCCATCTACTCTCAGAAGATAGCCTGGTATAGCATTTTTTTTGGTCGGCACACAGCCTTATATAGAGAGACCCTTGAAAGGAGAGACCCTCAATTTTCCCTCGTTGTGTAATTTTTTTTTGTGTTCTTTAGGATACAAAGTTCTGTTCAGCTGAAGAGAAATAAAAGCCAAACTTAAATAAATACATATATTAAAGCCAAGAGTTACAATCTCTACTTGTTTGAAAACAATTCAACGATTAAGGCTTTACATTTTTCACAAGATAATATAAGAGTTCAGCTTATAAAAAATCGTCTCTGGTTTCGAATCTAAGTTGATACTGCTATGTAACGTGTTTCTGAAGTTATGAAAATTGGATCATATAAGGGTGATAGGAATATATCTGTAGCTGTGACCTTGTTTCATGCCCAAAATACCTTGCCGGTGTTTTTCACGGGTATATTCATAGATTGATTACCGCCAATTGAGAGAATGAAGACTATAGTACATTTCCAGCACGCAACCAAGGAGTTGCTAGACTCACAGGACTAGTGACCGGTCCGAGATTGTTTTGTGTGCACCCATACTAGACAACCCGTTACCATCCTCGGCCACTCTTTACAGTACGTTCTATTTTTTATTTAGAGTTTTTAGGCGTAAAGCCGGGATCCATGCTTAGCAGAGAGTAACATTGTAGCACTACAAACATACTCATTCCAACATTTCTCAATTTAGCTATTAAACTGTCGTGTTGAGCCGTAGTCAAGAACTAAAATCAATTCTAGACCCATATATCTATAACTTGAGGATTTAATGTGGTACTGATAGGCTTCGACTAATATGACCTAGATATATTCCACCATTAAGTATTCTAGATTCAAACCAGGAACAATTATCAAATTTCAATTTTCCTATCTTTACAATATTCGTTGAGGTCCAGGAGGACAGACTGTTGTTTATTAAGGTATTCAAAATACAAATTTGTGAGACTGTCTAAAAATTCATTAGTCTGATATCTTACCCAAATTTCCATAGAATTTACTCCCGACAACGTGTGTGAATAGTCCACTAATATATTTACCTCGCCACACATCAAGAAGTTTGCAGGGACAGCGTCCGCTGATGGACATGAATGTTTTGGGGTGCACCCCTACCCACAAACCCGTTACTATCCTCGGTCACTTTTTAGTATTACTAATGTTGCGTAAAACCGGGATTTATTATGGCAAAAAGCAACAATGAGACAATGATAAACATATTCAGTTCCACTATTTCACAGTTGTGCTGAAACTCTTTATTTCACTCGATGTTATAAGTAAGACACAGACTAATCGTGGCCAAAAATGCTGACTATAATTGAACTGAGTTGACTGGTTTGTGATAATGAATGGCTAATATCCAATAAAGGAATTTAGTTGAAAACTCTGAATAATCGAATGTAGTTATCATTTCTATTCGTTACGGACCTGGACTTCCCGAAGGTACTCGTGTTGTACTTGTAAACTCCATTATGGATCCGTCCTCTTCTTCCCAGTACCAAGGAGTTAGTTCATCCTCTGGAGATGGTTTCGGTTCAGGTGCTGGAATTCGACTGCCTTACGACTGATTCTGGGCTTGCTTATAAAGTAAAAGGTCGTATCTAGGGAGACGGAATTTGTTTGCCCAACTTCCAAAATCCTCGATTGAAACTTGCCAATATTCGAATTTTCCGAGTGGATTTCCCATCTGAAACTCATACAAAAGTGATCTAAGATGTTTGTGGTATAATTTGTACCAAGTTTCCCCTTGGAATAAATACCGCATATAACCAAATTTTGACTCTAAACCTGGTTGTTGATGTCTTGTTTATGGGTAACGCTTCAGGACACCTTTCCCTTTGAAACTCTATTTTCAACCCTCAAGCTTTGTTAGGTGGGTAAAGAGCCTGTAAACTTGACGAGAAAAGTATATTCTATCAATGGATATGTTGGACTAGTAGGGAAACATTACAGGAAGATGACAGGGTAGCCTGAAAGTTGAGGTGTCAACCCTATCCGTTCATATTCTTTCCTCGATTTGGCTTTCTAACTCTAAAATTACAATTTTTTTTTCCTCAGCTTCATCATGGAAGTATATTCTCTCATTTAAGGTGTGGAACTCCTAATGCTTATAAAGTCCCAAGATTCGTTTTTTCTACCTGCTGAGTTACTATTATTTTGATCAGCTTGATGAATAACGTGTATTATACGATTTAGGAAGTCATTTCAGCAGATAAATATTATGGGAACAATACAGGGTAGCGCTGAAGTTGAGTTGAGTATCCTCGTTTCTATAATGTTCCCCTATTTGTCCTTTCTATTACTAAGATTGATATTTGTAGGCTCAAATTGATCAAGGAAGGGTGTATTTTGATTCTAGATATCAAATAGTTAGGATAATGTGCTTGGGAGATGGTAGCGTAGTGCTGAAGTTGAATCGTCAAAGATGCATACAATTGTTACCTATGAAGTGTATGGACCCCATACCTATGAAGTGATTCATACTCACCTTGTTCCATTCTTACAGTCTTGGACTTGTGTTTAGTTGTCGTGTGATTCCATAACTTCAGTGGCGGAGAGGGAAAGAAATCATCGAAGGAATTTTACTTACTTTCTGCTAGATGCTTGTCATCGGAAACCTTTTCTTTGAAGTGCCATGGAGATTCTAACTACGGGCTTGGGATATTCTTCCTCTGAATCATCGTGCATCCTCAGGCGGTGCTCTGAGGTTTCCATAGTTGACTTCTTAATGCTAGTTTCTTTTTTTTTTATTTCTGTCTATAACAAAATCTTTCCCCCTACCCCTCCCCCAATTTCTAGGAATTCATGTAACCTAACCAGACCCCGGGTCACCCCGTCTCAGCTTCGTGAACCACAGGAAACAAGGGACATTTTCATGTTTCCTCAAAATGTATTGTGATTTTCTATAACTTTACATGGAAATTCCATTTTTGCCAAAGTTTTGTATGAGGTAATTAAAACAGTTGTATGTTTATGTTCCAAACTAAACGGAAATGAAATTATTCCCTACATATAATGATATATATAAGTTTATCACTCAAATTTTTGATGAAATGAAATGAAAAACGGTTCAAAACTATCCCATAAAGAATATAGCACCGACTGATATTGGATATATACATTAATATTAGCGGTTTTAGTGCAAAACTCAAACCAACCAATAAATCTTCATAGGTGGGGTTATATTGGATGACCATATTTTAAAAAAAAACAATTGAAAAATAGAATTTTCTTGTTTTTTTTTTACAAAAGTCATTCCAGACGGCAAAGGCTTCCGATTGATGAAGGTTCCGAATTCCAGAACAGGGAAAACTGAACAGAACCCAAAATATCATCTAATATATCCCCATTTGACGGTACTCTTCAGTATGACGGATATCGTACCTAGTACCTCTCAGTACTGCAGAAATTCCAATTTATTGCCGTTAATATGTCTTATAATCATGGTGGGTATCCAGAAAAGAACGCGTTGTTGGAAAGAATCGCAAAAACAATCCTAGAGTTTGATTCGCGTTGCTCGTTCGATTCTATTATCGCTTCCAAACCTGATCACGAAGCTTTCGCGTATGTTTGTCGAGATAGACATAGAAATAATATGACTGTCTTGAATTTCCTAGTCAAGTATATAGGCAAATTCATACAAAGAAATTCGTATTCGAAAACATTATCACAACGGTTGCTCGTGGAGATGAAACAAAATTGAAAATGATAGATGTTGGTGAACATCATAAGAAATATAAGCATGAGAGAAGTTTAACTATGCAACAGCCCCAGCCTTTCTTGAAATCTAAGGAGAAGGAATTCTATGGGCATTTAGAAGTATAACGCCTCAATTGTTACGGAACATGTTGAGAGAAATATTTCAACGAGCTGAAATGTGTTTCGAACAAGGAGGAATGCACATTGGAATTTCACCACAGTGAAAGTAAATATATTATTATCAATGGCACACTTGACAAAAGCATATAAAGTATTATCCAGTATTTTCCTTAGTAATAATTTATTCATGTTCTTATTTTTAATCCCATCGCGAATACATTAGTATAATTAGATTCGTCAAAATTTCGCCATTTGAAAAATAATAGTTAGACACGAGAAAGTAATTTTGCCAACTTGTCTTATTCCTATTTATCCTACTTGTCACTTGAACTTTGCGTTTGTAATTTTCTGACATCAACTGGGATCCTAAGATTAGTTTACGTTCGATCATGGCCACCTAGATGCAATATTGAAAGTGACTCTTAAAAAATTAAGTAGTCGTAAAAAGTCTTTGAAATGTCACATTCTGATCCAGAATGGACTCAGAAATAAAAAAATGTTACAATATACAGGGTGTTCTATTTGAAAATTAAAAACTGGAGCCATTTCCAGTGAAACCGGAAGTGACTGGAAAGTGAAAAATATGCGAAAACTCCCCTCTTCACATACCATTTACCTATAACAAATCTCATGTTGATACACCAAATATTGTAGAAGTTATAACCCGGTATAATTGAAGAATGAGTGTTAACAATAGCAAAGCGATAAAAAAATTAGTAAGAGCTTCCAGTATTAGTTGAGAAAAACATTTATTACCATATTATTAGTTTATGTATTTCAAGGAGAACTAAATAATTATCAACATCATTTCCGAAGGATCTCCCATCCTAACAAGTAATTATCTTTTTCCAAATCGAGTGTGATTTCAACAACATCCGACTGAGGGCAGTCAATCTTCGGACTTTCAGTTGATATCAATTGCTGGTTTATATAAATGTTCACCACCGGATCCAATTTCTCACAAAGTGGATAATAATTGAAATCACATGGCGCGTCATCCCACTTGGTGAGGAAGTTCTTCTTGAAAACGCTTATGCAGTTTTCTCTAGGTCTATCGTTGTTTGGTTCCCCTCCATTCCAATTGAAATAAACCACCGGCTCTCCATCTAACCATTGCCACGTATTCTGACCAGGTCGTTGGTTTCCAGACGTCCAGAAAGCATCGGTACCAACACCTGCGGAAAAAAGTTCAAGAACATAAAAAAATTATACAAGTAAGTATGTCGTGACCAAAAAATTTTGGATTCCAAATTTTCTTTCCGGTGAATTAATTCGATTTGATACAGGATGAACCAAAATGGAAACCTCATGATGAAACTCTACTCTTTCCTTCATATTAGTAAAGGGATTTGAATGGAGAGGAGAAATAACTAATTGGCATTGAAAAACAGACTCATTATACAGTGCAGCTTTTTATAGTGTCCCCCCTCCTTTTGAACAATTCGACGGAGACTAATGGAACAAAAACCATTTCGAATGATATCACCGATACTACTTACAATTTGAAATAGAGGGCATTGTGATTGCTCGATAGATGGCGCGGAGTGGCACATCAACTTGAAAATTTCAAATAGCATGGTCGAATGGCACATCGTTGAAAAGATAACACAATTTTTTTTTCAACCTTCCAGTTTTTCTTTAATTTTGTCAATAAGTTTTTCCACAATATTTCAAATGTCAAGTTTAACAACATTTAAAATGCATATTGTAGAAAAAATAATTGACAAAATTGAAAAAAAGTCAGTAGTTGAGAAGAAAATTGAATTAACTTCTGAACAATATGCAAAACAAACAAGCAAATGCATTAGGTAAGGCGTAAAATCTTGGCATCGAGTTGGGCGGTGACATTCTGATGATTTTTTTGAAGTAATTCAATGATATTCGTTGATTGTTTATTTGGCGCCGACTCAAAATTAGTTACTTACATTAGTTCAGGAGCTGAGTTATTGAGACTGAGAAGGTTTATTTTATTTTTTACTTTTCAGTTACGTATTTCGTCGGTTAAATTTTTTGTTAAAAACTTCCTATTTTTAAATGTTTTTTGGCTGAAATCTACTAATTACTAGCTGTTGTTTTTTCATTACTTCCAAAATACTTACCTACCCACCTTACTTCAACTTTTACCAGTGAAATAATATGATTATCCACTTTTACTATTTGTTGTTATATAAAATATCTTTGTTGTTCTGGTTAGTTTATTTCAATACTTTGTATATTATTCCATCCTCTCATAGGATATTTTGATTGTGATAATGACACTAGCGATATGTCATTGTCAACTACAATGTTCACAAGTGAAAAATCATTTATCCCCTATTTTTCTACCCGTAGGGGTGGATAATTACATTCGAAATATGATCAACTATGAGGTATACTCTATCTGATAAGAGGAGAATCATCCAAATCGAAGATCCCAGTTCAAAGTTATGCCTGATAGAATCGGTTAACGGACCAGAATTCAGAGGGTGAGTGATCAATATCCTCCATTTTTCTACCCTTAGGGGTGGATTTCATCTTTTGAATTTTAAGAATTATCGGAATCGGACGCCTCAGTAGAAAGTTATGCGTGATCATACATAAGAAAAAAATAAATATACGCATCGACTAGAGATGGTTTCGTCGGGGAGGGTAGGGGAGGGGGGATGCCATGAAAATATGCACCTGATTTCGTCAACAACCATATTTATAAGAAGAATTAAATCATCTTTTCAACGATCTGCAAATCGGCCTCTATGACTTTCGAAATTTTCATGTTGATGTGCCCCCAGCGCCCTCTGTCGAGTATATGTTATATATCCCATCTCAAAAAGTCCTATTGTTTCACATCAAACTGTTGAATAGGTATTGGGGTTACAAAACCATTCAGATCCGCTCTTATATTTGACATTTCAAATGCATATTGCAAAAAAACGTCTGAACGAATAGAAAAAAAAAAATAGGATGGTTGGAAAGAGAAATGAATTATCTTTTCCACGATGTGCCATTTGATCCCCCAAGCCATTTGACATTTTCAAGTTGATGTGCGCTCCCGCGCCATCTATCGGGCAATCACAATGTTTTTCATTTCATAAAGTGATATCATTCAATATATTTTTTTCCATTGCTCTACATCGAACTGTTAAAAAGTTAACAAGGAAGGAACTATTAAAAGCCGCACTGTTTATATTTATATATATATATTTATATATATATATATATTCTCGATATTTGTTTGCGTTATACGCACGAGGAGTATGACTATTGATATCGTGGGTAGCCTATCTGACACATTTGTTGGTGACCTGTTAATGTGCACGAAATCTCGTGATATTAAAATTCCACGATATTAGGTTTAAGCTTCGCCGCACAGATTATAGATGTCACTATCAATAATCTGATGCAGTTCACATATACATTTATATATATATATATATATATATATATATATATATATATATATATATATATATATATATATATATATATATATATATATATATATATATATATATATATATATATATATATATATATACAATTAACTTTCGTGATGTCCCGCCTCAGATGGGACAGGAAACTGATATCAGCAGGAAATTCTATGTCTATCAGCACACCAATTCTGAGTATAATCACTTATTCAGTAGCTGAATCATCGATGATTCAAACATATTCTCGTTGCTTTGATGGAACACATTTGTATGATATATAAAGATTGCATTTCTGAAAAATGAATGCAGTTAATTTGTGAATTGTCCCATATGAGTAATTTCTACTTTTTTTATCGGTTACTTATATGATAATTCACTCAACTCATCTCTGAACACTGATTTCATTGATATTAGAGTGAATAGTCCTACACATGTCTAAGAATCTTATCTCCAGGTCGACCATGTTTCCTCAAAAATGCACCAGAAAATTATTTGAGACAAATAGGTGGTTGCTAGCCGCATGCTTCTAATAATAGCTCAACAAACTATGATAAATTACCTTTCTCATTCAATAACAAAAAAACTGCAGAGCTGTCATCTTCGTCTTCTATTTTGGCCAGCTGCATAAACATCTTTTGACAGTATTGTATAGCTTTGAAAAAGGTCATCTGTAATGAGAGCAAGTCATAAGGAATAACAAAAATTCTCGTTCCATTCGATATCTGGAACCTGGATTTCATAATTTTCTTTAGATTTGAACCAGAAAACCATTATTGTTCTCGATTTGGAATGAAATTTCTACTCCGATGAAAAACATTCTGAATTTTTCTATCAAGGAACCTACATTTAGAAGATATCAAATATCATCGAACTTTAGTTTCCGAAAATAAGTCTCAACTTTTTAGTTCAACAATTGTCTTCTCTATCAATATAGATCCTTCAGTTCTCAAAAACTCGACATTTTGAAAATTCAGTGTATTTTTTATAGAATGCGCATGATTTTTTGTGTATTACAATCTCTTGTATATGAAATTATTCTGCCGTTGAGATTTCTTGATGTTCTTTGTATATCTTTATATACTCTCCGACAATTCAAGCATGCATTCCAGGAGATGATAATCAATGTATTTTCCCCATTGGGGGTTGTTTTTTGTGTATAATTCTGAAGAAATCTCTTCCAATTTCAGTATTGAGATATTCAAACAAACGTGAGGTATCGACTTGTACAAAACGAGTATTCGTTGGCATGAAATTTCATGATTGTTTGGAACTGAATAAAATTCAGTTCACCTATAATCTTTTTCAAGAATTTTTCGCAATAATGTAATATGCGATAATCGATAGTCGAATTAACAGATGCACTGGAAGAGATTTCAAAACTAAGACATTCGATAGAATTAACTCTATTCTGTTCCAAATGATTTGAATAAGAACAAGACATCCATATCCCATTCAACTATCAGCCAGCATCGAAGAATAACATCGTTGTGTTCAAATTGTTACCACACATTGTACGATTGAGCCGAAAGCAATTAGAATAACAGGCCTTTACTACAAGCTTTCATTTAGTTCCACTTGTTAGTTCGTTCGTTAAGGTCAAATATTGCTAGTGAATTTTGATAAACTTCTAGTCGTCCGATTGATTTGAAATTTGGCAGATGTTCCGGTGAAAAAACAGAATGGCGGCTCCAGGATGGCGAAGGAGATTTGTAATCATGGTCCAATTTCAGAACAAGCTTTTATTAGTGCCGTCTACTGAAACGTGTGTCAAATAAATTCAAGTAATCTCTGACAATGATTCAATGATTTTTTGTTGAATTATTTGGTTTCAAAAAGCTTGTCGCGCGAATTATAATGAAATTAATATTTCGACAAGTTGTTACTTACCAACCATTCATTGTCCAGTGGAATTAATTCGCATTTATTTCATGAATACTTTGTGAGAGTCAGAAACTTCGACAAGTTCTTACTCACCAACTAATCATTGCCCAATGAAATCAATTGGTACCTACTTTTGTGCACACTTCGCACGATAAGCTTTTAAAAAAATCATCAAAAAATGATTAAATCAGCGATGATTTGAATTTATTTTATACGTTTTAGTACACGGCATAAATGGAAGCTTTTCGTTAAAAAAAAATTTTCATTAGTTATAATATACGAATGAAGAAAACGAACAGAGTAAACCTAATCTTTCATTTCTTACTCAAATTTTGTCAGCGTACATCATTTCTATTTCTGGAAATATCATCTGTTTTTATTTTGTTTTTTCCTCAGAAATATTTTCTGTTTGTAATTGTTTTCCTACCAGCTTATCCGGGATGTTAATTGCACACATCACTATCTGTTTGAATGTTTCATCAAATCACATCAATAGCTCATTGTACAGTATTCCTAATCCCAATTGGACCGACATAAAAAGTTTCGAGAAGGAATTGTCTTCCACACGACTGAACTTTATTATGATTGTACCAGGAACGCTTCGAAAGTAAAAACACTGGTAGTATATAAACTTTCCATTGGCCGGGCAGTTCTTATGAACACTACTCGTAGTGCTCTTATCTTTATTGCCGTTCCAATTGGGATTTGAATAACAATACTCAGATTGCACATATCTCAACATCTTACAACACAAAAAAAAACTATAAAAATATGCAGTTCTTTGTTTTTCAATTCCTATCAGTATTACACGTACCTGTTCTGAACCAAGGACATATTTACGTTTTTTCTTTGTCTTCGTAGCTGGACAAAAATCCTCATTGTCCAAAAATGAACCACATTCGGCTTTGGAGCTTTCGCAAATATAATAATCGGGATCTGCATTAGGCTTATCATTCCATTGAACCTCACCTCCGACAATGAAGACTTCCATACCACTTTCTGTCTCTTCATAGCCGTTTGGCTCGCCCTGGTGCCAGTTGAAGTAAGTTATTGGTTTTCCGTCCAACCAATTCCACGACCCCCCGTGACTCAACTTCTTTCCCGAAGTCCAGAATCCGAAGTTTGGTTCTGGGTCTGTGAAGAATTGGTGGAAATAAAAATTAGTATAGTATCGAGGGTTTTTTATATCATTTGAATAATTTACATCGCCGAAGTTGATGAAAATTTCAGGTGGAACAAAAGTATAACTGAATTGGAAAAAATTATGAAAGAAATCAAAGACAAGATTGTGTTTATACCAACTTAAAAGGAAGAAATAACTTTTTTCATTGTTTGATCTCGGTTATTTTTTTTTATTACTTTCATTTTAAACTTTCTAATTCTGTTTTAATCAATAAGTAATAAAAACTTGTTTTGAAAAAAAATCGTTTATTCATTTTCAATTATTAGATATTTATGATGTTGAATAACTAGTTTACTAATTTCTATCCAATTTATTTTTGAATTTTGACGAAAAATAATTTCCAACCCCCAAAACCCTCAGATACAAATTTTGAATAGAATCGGACAATAATCACAAACATTGTCCGCCAAATTGAAACCGTCATTTTTTTTTTGGCTAACAAAAACTTCATAATGCCTTATCACCAGAATTCTATACACCTGCCAAATTTCAAATCAACCAGACGATTAGAATTGGGTCAAATTTAACTTGCAAAATTTGATTACAGACAGACACAGACAGACAGACACCGAGACAGGTAAAACTAAGAATAAAAGCTTTTAAAAAAATATCTTCGACCTCAAATACCCCCACATACCAATTTTGAATAGAATCGGACCATAATTACAAAAATTGTCCACCATATTGGAGCCGCCATTTTGTTTTTCATCCCAACAAAAATTTCATGATGCATTGTCACCGGAATCATGTACACCTGCCAAATTTCAAACCAATCGGACGATTAGGAGTGGGTCAAATTTTACTTTCAAGATTTGATTACAGACAGACAGACACCGAGACAGGTGGAATTCAAAATAAAAGCTTGAAAAAAAATATGTTCGTTCTCAAGTACCCCCACATACCAATTTTGAATAGAATCAGACCATAATCACAAAACCTGTCCGTTATTTTGGAGCCGCCATGTTGAATTCTAGAATGTTGACAAAAAATTATATCCGACCCCAAAAACCCCCGGATACCAATTTTGAAGATAATCACAAAAATTGTCTGCTATATTGGAGCAACCATTTTGTTTTTTCCTAAAAAATTTCATAATACATTGTCACCGGAATCATGTACAACTGCCAAATTTCAAATCATGTTTTTCCAGCAGGATGTTGCAGGACCACATAATGCTTATATTGTTCGGCCTATCTTAGTGATACTTATGGGCAGATATGGATTTGAACAAAGGGTCCAATGAGATGGCCAGATAGATCACCCGATTCAACCCCTATTGATTTTTATTCATGGGGTCGCATATAATACAAAGTATACTCGAGGAGACCATCTCCTCTAGAGGACTTGAGAGATGGAGTTTAGAGCGCATTTCAGGAAATTCCTGCTCACGAACTGATACATGTGATAAATAGAACCAGTCTATGTGTTACAGGAAACGGGCATCACTTCGAACATATCACTAGTCATTTATAAGTAAAATGACTTTTCGATGGTTGTAAAACTCTTCTGTTGAAAATTGAGTAATAGTTTGTACGTTGAATGTTTCACTGTTTCAGTCGTTAGATTTATTCAAACAGTTTGATTATATTAATTTTTTATTATTTTTTAATTCTTGTTACCATTCTGAAGTAAAGTTTGAAAGAATTCATAGATGTCATGTTACCTACCAATTTTTTCAGATTGATTTCATTTTGCTAGATGGAATTATTCAAATTCTCTATCGAATGGTTAGATGGCCCTCGGTAGGTACCATTTGAAAAAAAACGATTTTTTCGTTAAAATGCGTTCATAAAATTTCAATTCCTGCTGTAGGATTTGTTTTTGATCTCATCGATGAGATGACTATTACTATGAGTTACTGATGTGAATTAGTATATATTTTAACCTGCTCACGGTTTCCTGGGCTGAAAAAAAATTGTTTTTTTTCAATTGTAGAATAAAAATTTGGCAACAGTGTCGTATGTAATTTGAGCCTTAGAATCCGAAAGACATCAAACATGTAGGGTTTACTATTTGAAAAATCGGAGTTGGTGGCTATTCTGGCAAAACCCGAAGTCGGCCATTTTGTTTCCGTAAGTTTGTCGATTTGAAATGGTGTCTCATATCCACGTACGAAATTTCATTCAAATCAGTTGATAAGTGAAGGAGATATAGGCATGTTCCTAGTCCCATTGTCACTCGGTATATTATTTTCCGAAACTTCTCCGCTACAGTAACAGGTATTTCATTCCTGATAATACTATTTTAATCTTCAATAATGAAGGCGCAAATTGCAAGGGTTGAACTTGCTGGAGGCAAAATTTGAATAAAATTGCGATGAAATCGTCCAGCACGAAAGATATTTGATGAGAATATTTCTCGAATCACATTTGAAACTGGATAAAATTACCAGAAATCATGTTATATTATAATTTTCAACAAAGTTACAACAATTCATTTCGATACAAAATCGAAGGAATCGCGTCCGAATAATTACCGTTTCTAAATGCTTCGTTTCACAAGTACATTCATTCACAATGATCATTCACTGCTCTTCAACACGCCCAAAAACCTGAAATGTATATAAATTTTTCACTGTCAGATCAAATATGTTTGTAACTGAAACTAATCAAAAAATAAGATTCCTTGGTATGGAATGGAACCCCAGCCGCCCGCGTGAGAGACTATGAAGCTAACCACTGCTTTATGAGGACATTTATTGAAATACAGAAAATGACACAATTAAATTTTGTATTTCCCATTTCCCTTTATATAGGAATTGAATGCGTTGACAGGACCAAGTGTCACACTTATTCGTATATAATAAAGAGAGAGAGAGAGATAGAGAGAGAGAGAAAGATGAATTCGCGTGGAAGGGGCATAACGCTTATTTCTTACGTTACATTTTCTACCAGTCGATACCTACCGCAAGCCGCGTAAAGCAGCTCTGTTCCAAAAATCACTACTGTAATCTCACGCAGAAAAAATGCGCTGTCGATTGGACTATTACGTAAAGACTAAATCTATAGTATAACTCAGTGAGTTATTGTTCTATCGCCCCAAGAATATATCATTTCTTGTGAAAAGTATTCTGACAACGGAAGCACTGGAAAATGCTAGTAACATGTAACACGTCATCTGCTAGGCGGCACTAGCGTGTTTGGCCGTGCGTAGAGACAAGACTGATTTGGCTCCACTGTTGATCAAAATCATTGAATATCAACTGGAGAGTTGAAAAGGGAAACATTCTCAGTTGAATATTGATAGAAAGATTTTTCTGTGAATTGAAAAATCCACGATTAAAATGAAGTTATTTTTTGCCTCATTCATCTTTATGAGTTCTTAATTAGACTGAAATAGAAAATCAAATAACTATCTGAATGAAAATGCAAATTTCCAATTTCAGATTTTTTCTTTTGAGTTAGGGCCTTTTCAGAATATCTATCAGATGTAGTTCAATGTCCAGCGTGGCTTTAGCCGGGAAAGTATTTGTTTTCTGTTAGACATTCACAAAAAATAACTTAATTTTAATCGTGGATTTTTCAATTCACATAAAAATCTTTCTATCAATATTCAACTGAGAATGTTTCCCTTTTCAACATGAATACCCCACAAGAGGTTATCGTGACGATGGAAGATAGTGACTAAGATTTATCTTTCAGTCGCAGATTATTCCACATCTGATTTTATGAACATCCTGTTTATATTTTCAACAAATCAATCTATCATTTCCCATGTATTAATGTCAGAAAACACTAATTTCAAAGTGTCTCTCCAAAAGAAATGATTCTAACTTTCTCCATCTTTGCAAAGTGAGATTGCTTCTTGAAACCATTTCTTCCGGTCTTCCTGATGATCGTGGAAGCGTGAAATAGATTTTCGTCGACAAAAATGTATTGAAGACCTAGTGAATGCGATGTCTCTCCTGCGTCAATGTTATGAATGATTTATGGTGAGTACTCTCTTTTGGAAAACATTCTCCTCTGCCTCATTCATCTTTATGAGTTCTTAATTGAGACTGGAATAGAAAATCAAATAACTATCTGAATGAAAATGCAAATTTTCAATTTCAGATTTTTTCTTTTGAGTTAGGGCCTTTTCAGAATATCTATCAGATGTAGTTCGATGTCCAGCGTGGCTTTAGCCAGGAAAGTAGTTGTTTTCTGTTAGACATTCACAAAAAATAACTTCATTTCAATCGTGGATTTTTCAATTACAGAAAAATCTTTCTATCAATATTCAACTGAGAATGTTTCCCTTTTCAACATGAATACCCCACAAGAGGTTATCTTGACGATGGAAGATAGTGACTAAGGTTTATCTTCCAGTCGCAGATTATTCCACATCTGATTTTATGAACATCCTGTTTATATTTTCAACAAATCATTCTATCATACCCAATGACAGGTTTTAATGTCAGAAAACACTAATTTCAAAGTGTCTCTCCAAAAGAAATGATTCTAACTTTTTCCATCTTTGCAAAGTGAGATTGCTTCTTGAAAATGTGTTTCCCTATTCTTCCGGTCTTCCCGATGATCGTGGAAGCGTGAAATAGATTTTCGTCGACAAAAATGTATTGAAGACCTAGTGAATGCGATGTCTCTCCTGCGTCAATGTTATGAATGATTTCTGGTGAGTACTCTCTTTTGGAAAACATTCTTCTTTGCCTCATTCATCTTTATGAGTTCTTAATTGAGACTGGAATATTAAATCAAATAACTATCTGAATGAAAATGCAAATTTTCAATTTCAGATTTTTTCTTTTGAGTTAGGGCCTTTTCAGAATATCTATCAGATGTATTCCTTTTGAATGAAAATTCAATTTTTATTCAGAATTTTCTGTTAGACATTCACAAAATAATAACTTCATTTTAATCGTGGATTTTTCAATTCACAGAAAAATCTCTCTATCAATATTCAACTGAGAATGTTTCCCTTTTCAACATGAATACCCCGCAAGAGGTTATCTTGACGATGGAAGATAGTGACTAAGGTTCATCTTTCAGTCGCAGATTATTCCACATCTGATTTTATGAACATCCTGTTCATATTTTCAACAAATCAACTGGAGAGTATTCAGTTTACAGCATAGATGTGATCTCTTCAGACATGAACAACTGGGAATATTATTGAATGAGTTGTATAGGTGATGATACGTCCCAACATTGTAGTTCAAATTAACTTCGTTTCAACCTCCAAATAAGTTGGCATCCAATGTGGCAAAAGGAAATTTAATGTAATTTCAACGTCAGGGTGGCGGGGAAAGGGAGAAGCTAAAAAAACAGATGAAGTGCATATATATTCTACATTCAGATAAAGCCCTAATGGGGAATAGGGGTTAAATTGGGATTGGAAGTTTGTATGGGAATTCCGTTAGTTTTCAAGTTGGGGTCATAAGAATTGGTATTTGGACTCTTTGGTACAAATATAATAGATATGTATTTCAGGGTTTTTAGAAATTCAACCCCTCAAGGGATGAAATGAAGGTGAAAGTTGGTAATAGAATTTACGTTAATTTTTGAGTTAAATTTTTTTTTATAATGCAACCCATAGGGGGCTGAAAGTGTGTTTAAGGGTTCCGTTAGTTTTGAAGTGAGGGTCATAAAAAATTCGTATTTGAGGCATTTGTTTCAAATGATGAAATAATGAGCTTCAGTATTTTGGGAAATGCTGTCCCTAAAGGGGTGAGTGGTTTTGTAATAGACGTCACAACAAAAAAAATTACTTCAACGCAGACGAAATCGCTGGTACCAGCTAGTTATGGTATATAACAGTAAATAGTCAGAGTAAGGTGGCAGCAATTAAAAGACATTAGACACAAAAAATAAAAAATTAACACTTTTTTACAAAAAATCAAACCGCCAATAAAAGAAACTGGAAACAAAAAATAAAATGAAACTTTTTAGTCTCAATAACTCAACCCCTACACTGAGGTAACTAACTCCTTTCGAGCCGGCGCCAAACAAACAATCAACGAAGAACGTTAAATTCCTTCGAAGTGATGGAAAAAAAAATAACATAAAAATACAACGTGAAATCTCCAGCGATAAACAATAACATTCCAGAAATGCGCTCTCCGCTCAAACACTCGCAACGACATGTGACCTCATGTGCTCGTTCGGATAGCTGTCTCGCTAATATTGATTTCCAGAACACTCGGCAATTTCTGGCGGAGGGACGCGCTGCCATAATTTCAGGTGTTACCTAATTAATTTGCTTGTTTGTTTGGCGCCTAGTCAAAATTAGTTACTCACATTAGTTCAGAAGCGTAGTTATTGTGACTCGAAAAATTCACTTTATTTTCTGCTTTTCACTTCATTTTTTCGTCGGTTCAATTTTTTGTTGAGAAGTTTTGATTATTGATTTTTTTTTATAACTTTCCGAGTGAATATTGGAATTGATGCAGTGAAGTTTTGAGCATAAGTCAGTTGGTTTGCTAGAACATCAGGATAACTGGGATTTTTCAATAGTTTTTAACAGAGCAAGATTTTTTCGAATACAGAAATCAATATAACATAAATGTATCTTCATGGTACAAGGGGGCCGAGCATTGGACTTGTGATCACAAAAACCAGGTTCGGATCTCTACACCGTCGAGAAAAATGTTGTTGCAACTTTTCACAGGGTATTCTACTCATGATTGCATAGCATTCATAGCAGCACACCAGAAATATTTATTTATACCCACCAATCCTCACATATACAATACTCTATAAGTAACCACCAAATTCAAACAAGCACACATCATAACTCACACATTACACAACACCATAAAACCCATTCTGATACGCTGCAAATTCCGCTAGGAGGAAGGGGCGGAGGGCACGAAGGGGGTGCCTCGTGCCCTCGGAGACCCTGCCGCCCCACCCTCATTCACGAAAAAGCAGAACCACCACAAAAACATAACATTCACCACCCAACCTACAGAGCACAATGAACTATACTGACATGCTGCAGATTCCGCAGGAGGGGGCCGGTGAGCTTGAGGTAGTGTTTTGCGCCCTCAGAGAGTCTGCCGCCCCCTCCGAGCGGAGTAAAGCAGCAACATCATAGAACACATCATAACAACCACTACATAATCAACACCCCATAATACACAACATAATCAAGACAACCAAACCAACATAAAACTACCCACAAACCAACGCCACTCAAGCTACCCTCATGAAACACCCACGAAATACACACACATTCTATTACTTGAACCGGGTTCTTTATTTTAAATTTTTCCTGGAAGTATACAAATAATTATTCCACAATCATAGCATTACAAACCCTCCAATTCTTGCATTTGGTTGCGGAATTGATAACGCTCTCATAAATACTAGCATACACCACACCTAACCTATGGAAGGCAAGCTGGATGCCAGACAATCCTATTGGATATACTTTGTACATATAGTCTTCAACTTGTATATGGTGCGGTCCATAGGTATGGAATGAATTCGTTCCGAGCGTTATTATGTATTTGTTTGAAAAACCTGAACCTGGTCGATTTCTATTGTCAATTTGACAATTTACAGTATGGAAATATGACCCCTCTTTCCACCTCCTCTGAATTATGAGTACCCCCTCAAAAATTATGAATGAGAAGGGAGGTCGTGTGTCACCTTGTTCGAAAGAGACTTTCATTCTGCGTTCAGCACTATTAAGTTTCTCGAGTTTGGTGTAATCATAACTGAGAAAATTCGTTTCGAAAATGTAAAATTTTGATACCTACGTAAAATAAAGGAAATAATGTCATATAACGTTTGAGGAGTATTTTTCAATTTATTTCACAATTGAATTAAATGTTCGAAATTACCACTATTTACTTCATCACAATAAGAAAGTCGATCTTGGAATCCTCGTACAACATTTTGTAAGACCTTAGGGGTTATGTTGTTAATTCTTTCCGTTATCCCAACTTTTGAACCTGCAATATTGTTTGGTCTATTAGAATATAATTCTGATTTTAAATTAGCCCATGAGAAATAATCAGGTTTTCTCTTATCTGCTTTGCTAAATGTCATGAAAAAGTAGTTCAAGTCACCAAAAAAGTATTCACAAAATCCACATAAATAATGTAATGTCAATCTAGTAGACTACTGTTATTTTAATATTTGCTGACACATGTCAGTGTATTGAAAAATATTTGTGTGAGTGTGTATTTGATTCAACCATGACTCATTCATCCGAAACTCAAAAAATAAACATTTTAATTATGATTGGATGCGGTAATAAAACAACAACTCGAAAAGAAGTTTGTGAAATGTTTAATGATAAATACCCTGGTCAACACGTCTCACAGTCTACAGTTGGCAAAATAGAAGAAGAAAGGAACTGGACATGTGAAAACTATTCAAAAAGCGGGTAGAAATGTTGAATTGGATGAGGAAAAAAAGTTAGATGTACTGTTAGCGATTGAGGAAAATCCGCATATGACAAGTAGACAACTTGCCTCCGACAATGATGTAAGTGAATCATCAATATTGGGAGCTTTACATAGAGAAAAGTATCATCCTTATGAAGTTCAGTTGGTTCAGGAGTTGAATGAGGATGATCCTGATAGAAGGCAACAATTCTGTGAACTGATGATGGGCAGAATGTAAGTAGATTTGCCGGTCATAAACAAAATTGTTTTTTCTGATTAGAGCTACTTTTCATTTAAATGGAACGGTTAATTGACAAAACTGTATATATTGGATGTATGAGGCTCACACACAATATATCGAAGGAGTGAACGTTTGGGCTGATATCATCAACAACGAAATTATTGGTCTTTATTTTTTTTTTTTGGAGGCACAGTTAATAGTGAGGTTTATCTAGATTTTCTGATGAACTTCCTACAGCATACATCAAAAAGACTTTTTCCTGCTGTTAATGATCCAAATGCAATAAACAGATCCATATGGTACCAACAAGACCGAGCTCCACCGCATTATAAACGTATTGTTAGAGACTATTTGAACAAAGTTTTTCCCAATAGATGGATTGGAAGACGTGGAACTATTGAATGACCGCTTAGATCCCTCGATTTGACTTCTGTTGATAACTTCTTATGAGGTTATTCGAAATCAGAAGTATATTTCAATAGACCAGATGATATTGCAGATTTAAAAGTTAGGATAACGGAAGAAATTAACAAAATAACCCCTGAGGACCTACAAAATGTACGAGAATTCCAAGATTGACTTGCTAATTAACAAGAAGTGAACATTTTGAACATCAGATTTAATTGTGAAGTAAATTGAAAACTTTTTCCCAAACATTATGTGACATTTTCTCCTTCATTTTACGGTAAGTATAGAAATTTTACATTTTCAAAATAAATTTTCTCAGTTATGATTCCACCAAATTCAAAAAACTTGATATCTTTAAACAGAGAATGAAAATCAGTTTCAAACAAGGTACCACACGATCCTCCTTCTCATTCAAATTTTTTTAAGGGTTTTTCATAATTCAGTGGGGGTGGGAGAAGGGGGATTATTGCTCACATTGCACAGATATTTTCTCTGATGAAAATACGCATATTGAGAATTCTACCGTTGGAATATTGGGAACTGAATCAATAAAAACTGAAGAGGATTTATAACAACTATTATCATATTCACCACTATTACTGAAAGAAAAACCTGAACTTTGTTTCAGCACAACCTAATTTCGTTTGTTGAACATGAGAAAACAATAATCTGAATCATTTCTGTCTCCGAGAAATACACAGTGGTAACCTCATAATCAGACAACCAGACAACCAGACAACGAACGCAGGTCGATTCACTGTATTCTGATTTCAGTAAAGCTTTCGACAAAGTTGACTAGAATCTCCTCATGTCCAAATTTGATGGAATTGCTATACAGGAAATTCCCCTGAGATGGCTCTCGTCATATCTGCATTATCGTAGTAAACTTGTGAACCCAATGATTACAGGTATGCACTTTTCATGGCCATATCGAGAGTCCCAAAGAGCTCACATCTCGGTCCTCTGCTGCTTTCAGTATTCATTAATGATATCAACAGTTGTTTTAGCCATTCACAGATACTGTTATATGCTGACGATTCGAAAATCAGGGATAGCTCAAAGTTTCAAGAAAATCTAAATAGGATCACAGAATATTGCAACCGTAACAAAATGGAACCAAACATTAGTAAATATACGTGAATATATTTCAGTAAGAACATCGCCCCAATAGAATTCCAATATGTACTGGAAAACAATATAGTCAACAGAGTGGACCAAATCAAGAATCTTGGTGTGATTTTCGATACAAAGATTACTTTCAATCCCCATTTTGAGTTCCCAATAATTTTTTGCCATACAGCTTTGGGATTTTTTTGCAGAACATGCAAGGTCTATGATAATGAGGCAGCAATCAAATATATTTATTATGCTTTGTAACGAATTTTTCGTTACTTCCTTATACATAACCAATTTCTCATAATGTTTCCGGTTATCCTTACGGTCGTACGGGTCAGTAGTCATTGCTTAGATCTCAGATCGACTTTTGACAGTGTGACCGTGACATTTCATTTTCGTGTCGATCGGATTTATCGAGCGCGTGGTTTTTCCAAGTGTTTTTGAAAGAGAAACACCCAAGAATGTTTTTTTTTTAAAAAACAGGGAATTGGTGATTTCGTCGAACCGAAAGAATGATCGTTCTATTTCTTGATTTGAACGTCGAGATAGGCAGGTGGACTGAATGAATTGATTTTGGTATGTACGGTCTATAAGTTAAATAAGTTTCACTGCTGGAGTTTAGTTGAGTAATATTATTCTCTTTATCTTTCAATTTATGTTGTAGCTAATTAGCATTTTCCTCTTTTTCCTTATGCTTGTAATATTAGAATTCTTGGATATACCGCGTGGTAATTTTTGAAGGTTAAATATAGATATTTCGGCCATTTTGACAAATCATTCATACTACATATTGTGGCTAACGTAACATCTGTTCCGAATATTGGGAACTGATTTTTTTCCATTGGAAATCAGTTCTACGCTTTTGCATTTTTTAGGTACCAAGTAATTGGTAATTTCGAATGGACTGGAGCTTACTTACCTCACACGACCAGTGGATTGTTCCAAGGATTTCGATTGAAGCCAAGGGCGTATTTGATTGTTCTGGGACAGTTTGGAGTAACTAATAGGACGGCTCTCTGGTGAGCAATTTTCTTTATTTCATAACTATATGTTTATGAGAGTAATTTTCTTTTCTCTTGAGAAAGAATTGCTTATGGAGAGGGTTTTACCTCTGGCCTAACAGTCTCAGAACACTCGATTCGATCCAATATATGCCTCAAGCGTAAAGTTGATTTCCGTTTAATAAATTTCTTATATCTATTACTCCATTCAATTCCAAGTGTAGCTTATTTGATTTTTGATCGTTGCAGAGTCAATTCACTTCAGTTACTACCTTGTCGCCAAGAGCAGGGAGATTCACAAAAATTTTTGAGAATTACCTGTTTATCGATTTGAAAAGGGAATTGCCGCCCTATTTCAAAATTATCTTTATCTAAGAGAGTTGTGCCCACTGAAAGACGTGAGGTCTCCCTCTTCAGTCATCTTTGAAAATTCTTCAATTGAAAGAATTATTCAACATTATCTTTTTCTAAGAGAGTTGTGCCCACTGAAAGACGTGTGATCTCCCTCTTCGGTTTATCTTTGGAAATTCTTCAATAAAAAGAATTATTTCACTTTATCTTTATCTAAGAGAGTCGTGCTCACTGAAAGACGTGTGTCTCTCTCTTCTCATCTTGGCTGAAGAGTATACTTTACTCTGACTATTATCTTGGTTCAGAAACCCCATATTTTTGTAGCTTACTAGAGTATTTTGTATAACGCTATATTTTCCTTTGGCACTTGCTTCAAAATAGTATATTTTTGCACTGGCAACATTAAAATATTTTGCTTTGAAATAGTAGTTTTTTTCTCTGGCAATTTCATAGTGTTTTGCTTTAAAATACTATATTTTTTTCTCTGGTAAAATTTCAAGGAAATTTTTATATTTCTTATGGAATGCCTTTCCTCATTGAATTTTTTTACCCTTCTGGTACATAAAATCACCTTATCAAAATTTACTCATTTCAAAACTTAACTGAATTTGAACATAACGTTTTGGGTGAGGTTTGTTTTGTTTGGTTTTAAATTTTGTTCATTTTTAATATTTTTTTTTAATTAATAAAATTAACTTGTGAATTTAACTCCAGAATAGCAGATTGGATTGCTATTTATTATCTTTGTTCTTTCACTGTTACTTTCCAGTCTTCTATATAGACTGAGATTTTTATTGTATGCTAACATTTGCATCTATCTTTTGACTCTCGATTAAAATTTGAAACATAAAACTTGAGGTTCAAAGGATATCCTTCGTTCTCCCCTTTTTGTACATATTTTGATTCCTATCATCTTCTTCGCATGATATATACCACGGAGGGAACCCATCTACGGAGACGGAAGGACTAGTAGCCTGGGAGGTCTTACAGCACATCAATATCAGCACTGGTCCGTGAAGATCAACTAAATTCACGCCGATAAGTGGGTCTAAAACCGACTATTGAACCACCCACGACCATCTTCATCGTAACCGCTGAAACCAAGTTCCTCCTAGAACCGCTGAGACCAGCTTCAAGAAACTAGCCTTCATCTCTCTCACTCAAGATCTCCGAAGGTATATTCGTGGAACCAACAACTGGAGGAATCATAGTTGTAAATGTTCGAGTTTTGATCAGAGTCGAAAATACTGGTTTCTTATGTAATTTTTAAATTCTTTTTAAGAGAAGTTCAATACTCTTCTACTATTTGTTTCAATACTCTTCTAATATTTGTTTCAATAATCTTCCAATATTTGTTTCAATACTCTTCTAGTATTTGTTAACATTTGTTTATATATCTTGTCCAATCATTTTAATTCCATCTGGAATAAATTTATTAAGTTAATGTATTGCATATTTATTTACCTTCCCATACAAGCTAGGTAACATTTATTTAATTTAATTTATCTTTGACTTCTGTCTTCAGCAAGTCTGGCGCCCAACTCTTGAACTAGTCAAGTTGATTAATGTATAATTTTTTTAGTGGCCAAATTTGATTAACTAGGAAAAGTCATTAATTGAACCTTACTCACGGCCTAACCGTATCCATTTGAGCAGCCTATCGGCAAAGTGATTTCACCTTTTTAAATTTGAATCATATAATTTAAAATCTGGGGTTCAGAAATAAGGGGTGTTGCAGCTTTTGTTCTGAGCAAACCCAATTCTGCTAGTGTAGTATGGAATCCACATTTCAATGTATACAAACTACGATTAGAAGACTTCCAAGGTTTCTCCCCTTCGAGATTTTTTTTATAATATACAACTTCTCGAACAACGACGGGAAATCAGCGATTCACTTGAATTGTTACGATTCTTCTAACTTAGTGTCGATGATTTTTCATCATGTTCCGCAAAAATACACAGAAATAGACAGGCAGTTACTAGTCCTAGTTGCAATACGAATTTGGGTGAAAATTCTCCAGTCACCAGAATATGTTATTCTCCTAACAAATATTGTATGGATATATTTTCCATGACTTTGTATTCATTCAAAACAACTGTGAGCAGTATCCTAAATTTTTTAGGCTCATATATAATCAATACAATTGAGTCCATTCCTGTACTTTCTTAGATTACCGAAATGTCTGTTAATAGTGGATGCTTGTATGAGTATTTCACCTGTTTGTATCCCAAACTTGAAATAAATAAATAAATCATCAGATTTGACGGAGAACTACGAAGTATCTATTATTCCTTGTGTTTTCAGTGTTTCTGTTGATGAAAAATGAGTTTTCTGTTTCCTGTGAACATCTACATCATTCCAATATTTGAGAACGAGGCATCAAAAGTAATTAGTTCTCGATATGTATCTTGAAACATATCCAGCTGTCGACACTGCAAATTATTTCCTGAGATGACTTCAATTATAGAAAAAATACAATATATTACTCAAATAATTCAGATTATTGATGTATCGGATATATTATCTGTTTTGATTCAGGTGGCATGTGATATTTGAAGATGTTTGCACAAAAACAAATTTTGATTGAATGAAAGTTAACCAACCTTTTCGGATCCCACGAAATACTTCCTGCCTTGGATAGAGTATGTTGAAGAAGTGATCACAATTCCTGGAAGATATGGATAAAATAATGAAATAATTCCATTTGGAATACTCTAGGAATTGACAATAGAGATATACACAATTCCTCACCATGTGAATTGAGCGTTATCAATAATAATAATACACATTTTGAATTGCACATGCCGATTTTTATTTCGCAACTGCGACAAATGATGTGAACCAAAGACGGAATTTATCCTGCGCTCATTATTGATCTTGTTTTGACTTTGGTTGACCCTCATTGTGATAGCGGAACTGATTTTGATAGTGCAATGATACGAAGGCTCTCGTGATGAATTTTAGCCATGATATACCAAGTGTGAACGAAATTACTAGTAGTGTAGGGCGGGGCTAGTATAGCAATTTTTCACTTGATCGGCCATAACTTCAAAATTGCTTGATATGTACTCTGATAGACAAGTGATCTTTTCCTCCGCAAAAGACTCCAAAGAAATGTATCTCTAAAACGTTTAGTTTGGGAACTACAATCCTTATAGCGAAAAAGGTCAAACATGCTCAACCTACCCCATGGGTGAGGTAAGATGAGCAAGTGTAAGGGGCAAATTGAGCAATAAGAGAATTAACCCATGCACTGAGTGAATGTTCACTAGACAAATATTTTTTTTTCTTTATTTTCACATTTAACTTTTTATTTATGATCTCTCACTGATATAATAATGGAACAGAAACTTTTATTTTTTCAAATATTAAATTCAAATATAATCAACATTAACAAAATATTTCTTACGATTAATTTTTGGAATAGACTCAGTCTCACTACTTAAAATCATACTTTCATAGTTTTGCGACAATCAATTTTAAAGCCATTTAATGTAAAAAAGATATTGATGTGATATAGAAAATTCATCATCGTTATCACTATTGCTACTACTACTACGACTAGCATTTGGCGCATATTTTGTACGGGCCCATTCCTTGCAAACTTGGCACTGGATCCACTTCCAGAATAGGTTTCGTAGCAAACCAGAGCAATGAAGATTACTTGCATCTTCATTGCTTCCTTCACTTTATTGGATAATTTTTTTTTATCAATCTTTTGTTTATTAGGCAGGCTGGCATAATCATCTTCATTGCTTTCTTCACTTGATTGGAGAACTTTTTCAAAACACGTTTCTTCACTTGTCTTTTTAAACTTTTTAGGTTCATAATTTTGTTCCTCTTGTAATGCATTTCATTTGTAGTCCAGGTGATTGGAAATTCAATGCGAAATTCAACAGCACACTAGTAGGCAAGGCGACAAACGTCTTTCGGGGAATATCTATAGAAGATTCATGCCATTTGTAACAAGTATTTTTCCAAATAATGTTCGGAAGGAAATACTTGCCTCGTTGCTGCATAACCCTCTGATTATGTACTTTCAGGTTTTAATTTCTTTATAAACCTTGTTAAGTTCTCCCGTTTGATACCGAATTCGTGACAGCCTTTGCTAACTCAACTGTCGACTAGAAATACACCGTCTTGTTGTCTTTTTTTACATGTTCGCATCTTGAAACAAAAAAAAAAAACATATATTACCTTTGTTAGTTGAACAACTTCTGCCCAACTAGCCCCAACCCAAATATTTGAAACAAAAGTGAAGTTATAAAAAAACGGTTTGAATAAGACCCAAATCCGTTTTAGATATCATGAATAAAACAGTTTCGAGGAAGTTCAACACTTACTTGATTGTAAATGGTTGATTTTTGACGTGTACAGAAAAAAACTTGAGAGGTGTCAAGGGACACCCGAATGGAACGAAGTTCCTTTCGAATAATTACTGAGGGAATTGTAATAATTTTTGATTTTTTTTAAGTTATAATAATATTTTTACATATAAATATACATATATATATATATATATATATATATATATATATATATATATATATATATTGTCATGTTATGAAAAACCAGTTATATATTTTAAAAGGAAAAAACCCACAAAAAGAATTATTACTTAATAGCTTTTAGTTTCAAGAGATTGTTTTTACATAATTTTTGAAATTCTATTCCTTTATCAAGCCTCTGTATAATTTGAATAGATAAAAATATCAAAATAATATAACACGATCAATTTCATACACTGTCAGAATGATTACAATCCATAATTTTCTAAAAGACAACAAAAAGTCTAGATTTACAAAATTTTCCTGAATAAAATGTGATCAACAAAATTATAAATTTGAAACATGCAGAATATGAAATTGTAGCTAACTAAAAGTAGCCAATGGTAGAACAGCAAACTTCTTGATGACAATAGCCAATCAGGCAACAGTATGGTAATATGTAAGATTTGAAATTGTGAGATAATAAGAACGGAAAAGGGTCAGCGACGATTATCACTGAAAATTGTACATAGTTTATAAGAATGGAAAATTAGTTGTATTCATAAGCTTTGACGAATAACCCCAAACAGTGAAAATGTGACAATATAGTTTGCGATTTCAAAAATTCAAATCAGAAGGAATGAAGAGAAATGGTATCCAAGGTGACAACAAACAAAGCCAGCAGGAGATTGAGAATAATTTGAAAACGAATGCCAGGGTTTGTTAGGAGGAGAAGAAAAATTCAATAATTTGATAATTATAAGCAGCAAACAACATTACCTTGTATGTACTCCATATACAAGTATTCCAAAGCTGATTTTTGGATTTGTATGGTTCCTTCGTTTTGGTATTGGAGTCTTTGAGAGCAGCGGAGTGAAAGAGGATCCAAATGCTGAGTGTGTATTGAACAGCGATAGTTCCAGACAGGTATAAACTTTCCTAGTGCACATCACGAACTGAACAACTTCACTAATAACTCATATTCCATCAGAAGAACTTTATTTCATTTGATTTTGAATTATTAAAGAAATTTTCACTGTCAAGGTAAAAGTGAGGTTGTGTATATTTTACCCACGACCTGTTTCTCATGATTATCCATGAAAATGTGTATATTGACTATAGAATGAGTTATTTTTCGTAGGCCAGGTAAATTTAAGTTTTTCTGAATAAAGGAAATAATTTCTTTTTGATACTATCCCGTTTCTTTTCCACAATTATCAGCAATCGTATTTATAAACATTGAATGGATTGAAATTTGACATATCAATCAGTGGCTAGTGGCTCAATTGCCTGAACCGGCTATCTGAGACAAGAGGCGTACCAACTGAGTTTAGCTGTGGTAAGGAAAGTGATAACAATTGGCAGCAGCGTGACGAGAGAACAGTGACGTTAGCTGGCAATTATTATTACATTATAAAACATATTATACAGGGCCAAAATACTTATCTATATCATAACAATTTGGCTCACAAGGAAGACCAAAAATTATTAGCAATCTTCATATTATAACGAAAAATTCAATATTATACAATTTAAATTTATACAATTCATCATACATAAAATTGGGCCCAACGCGGTGCAAAAAAAAAGTATATTTATAAGAAAAATAATAATAATATCAAAATTCAATCATAAAATTCATTTTATAAAATTTATCATTTCATAACAATTTGGCTCACAACAAAAAACGGAAATTATTAGCAATCATCAATTTATATAACAATTAATTTTTGCAAATATCAAAACATAATATATATATATATTATGTGTGTATATATATATATATATATATATATATATATATATATATATATATATATGTATATATATATATATATACTCTCTCGAATTCGATAACACAACAGCGTATAGGCTAGAACACGCACGGCTTAAAAATACCATTGAATGTATATTAAAATATAATTAGCTTTAAATTCATTGAAGTTATGAGGTACACTTGCTTCAATAATAAGGAGAGATTATAACGCGTATGACTTGGTTAGAAATAGTAAAAGAGAGGTTATAAGCGTACTTGCTAAAAAAATACAAAGCATTTATTATTGTCTGTATAAAATCACTACTTACCTAACTCCATCAGCAATATCCGGAACTTGTGCAGAAACACTATCAGGATTCATTATTGTTATCATTTCTTATTATTTAATATGTACAAAAAACCTGTATACACTCAACAAATATAATCGTCGCGACACCACACTGTTCAATAGAAAGACGAAACGAAAATAACTGGCTTGCTTTCTATGGGAGAGAGAGAGAGAGAGAGAGAAACACGCGCACGCCGCACCGCTTACAACCATAGCGAAAGTCTCAATTTATTCCGTCTAGCCCCCTTTCGCAACGCGCGATAAGGAACTACGTTCCAAAAATATAGGCCGAAACATTTTTTTTACTTTTTCGTCTGCAAACAAACAGTGCCGGCGCGTACTTCACTCGATCGACAATATGTCACTGGCGATCGCGCGGTGAGTTCCCCTCCCGGGACCGTTTATTTCCGCCATTTCACGAGTAAGCGTGCGGTATGTAGTTTTCGAGATATTTTGATTGCCCAACTCACCCATATTCTTAACTAGCACCGCTCTACCCTACTTCATTTTTCCTAAAGCTCTGAAGACGAATCTTCATGAGTTTGACGAACAGCATATAAAACACATTTTCACATATACGTTACTGTATCGGGAAAATTAAAGTATTTACGTCCATCGATTGGAAAATTTGCACCGAACAGACAGACAGACAAGAAGACAGATAATCAACATCATAAGCAAGTGAGTTGATATTGTATTGTCATCCAGTTCTGATCTATGTTTGACATTCCAAGTCTCTAACACGCCGAGAAGTTAGTTTGAAATCAATTGCACAGTTCGTACCGAACAGACTGACAAACTGACAGGTAGACAGACAAACAAACGGAGAAGGAAGGGAGTTAATATTGCATTGTCATCCAGTTCTGAACTGTGTTCAGATTTTCAAGTCTCTAGCTCATCAGGAGTTAGTATAAAATCGATTGAATTTTGTTTAACGAACATACAGTCAGACAAGAAGACAAACAGACAGAGGAAAAAGTGAGTTCATTTCTCATTATCATCTAATTCTGTCCTATGCTTGAAGTTCCAATTCTCTAGTTCATCGGGGAGTAGGTTTAAAATCGATTGCAAAAATTTGTACCAAACATACAGACAAAATAGCGACTTTATAAAACCTGGTGAAATTACTCATAAATATATGGAATGTTTGAACTTGTCTCGTTTCAAAACCAATTATCATCCCAATCCTGCATGAAAAACTGAATTATTATAACAAATGTATTCAACAGCTTCAATCTGTAATAATGACAGTTGTTAATTTTGTCTTATTGTTATCGTGCATGAATGTGTATACAGTGCGCGTCAAAATTATGGAACAAATTCGATATTTTGCAAGCCATGTACTTTTGACAGAAATCCTGAAATAGGTCGATTTTTATTTTAAAATGCCGATTTTTTTATGTATATTCTAAAGACATGTCACTGGTTTTGACATGGTGACGTAATCGGTAATTTTTATAAATTGGAATAGATGTCTTGTGATACCTCATCTGAAAGGCCTTTCAATACTCCATTCAATGATAATAATTAATTAGTTTTTTTTTTGGTACATGGTGAACAAAAATTAATATTTTATTTCAATAAGAGAATAACTTTATATCCAACAAAATGGAACAGTTAAATAAGATGTTCGAAATGCCATCCACCAGTCTCTTGACAATAAGCAAATCTACGGACCCATTCCTCTTGCACATTGCGAATAACTTCCGGAGTAATTCTGTTAATTTCGATCCTAATTCGATGTTTCAACTCTTGCAGATTTTTTGGCCTATCTACATAGACCTTCGATTTCAAATAACCCCACAAGAAAAAATCCAGGGGCGTAAGATCTAGAGATCTTAGGGGCCACTCTATCGGTCCGCGTCTACCAATCCACCTCCTAGGAAAACAGTTATTCAAAAACTCGCAAACATCACGTGCATAGTGCGGGGGTGCACCATCTTGTTGCAACCGAATACTTTCATTTGGTGAGTTAGGATTGTTGGCGTTTGGAAAAATATCGGCAAGGCTAGGTATGAGTTCATTTCTTGAAAATTCCAAGTAACGCTCTCCTGTGAGATTTCCTTCGAAAAAATTTAGGGCCAGTAATCCTGTCGTTTATTATCCCTGCCCAAACATTGACTTTCTGAGGGTATTGAGTATGCCCGTCCATCATCCAGTGAGGATTATCCCTACTCCAATATCTGCAATTCTGACGATTTACTGAACCATTTAGGCAAAACGTAGCCTCATCGAAAAAACAGAATTTGTTTTATAAAACGTGGATTGCGGTTACACAAATCCTGCATTATTTCACAGAACTCCACACGGCGATCGGGATCATCATCATTGAGTTGTTGATGTAGCTGTACTTTGTATGGATGATACTTTTCTGCTTTCAGAATACGTAATACAGAACTTTGGGATATGTCAATTTTTGCTGCAATTTGTCGTGAAGTAATGTGAGGATTATTCTCTTCACCCAATAGAACATCAAGTTTCACGTTCTCTTCTATCTTAGGACGTCCAGCATTCGGAATATATTTGACATGACCAGTTTCTCTGAATTTTTTCTCAATCTTACTGACTGTTGAACGACTGATAGGTCTATTTGGATACTTCGCATTGAACAAGTCGCATACCTCTTGCTGAGTTCTGGTTCTATCTCCGCATCCAATAAAAATTTAAATTTCTATGCGTTGGGTTTCACTTGAAGTAGCCATAGTTTACTTTTAGAACCTTTTCACTTAGAATTTGTAAAGATTATTTGTTGATATTTCAACTGACATTTATTTGACACTAACTTGCCTATTATGGCATTAATTTGTGATTGTCTTTTTTTTCCATTTTAGACTAGGGAATAGCTAACTATTAATATTTGGAGAGGATCTATTGGTGTAGTAGAGCACTGACTCACTAGTCCGCCAGGGCAGTCTGAGGGATTAGATCCTTGGCTCAAAAAAGTAAAATTTTGCATTTTTTAACACGCTTTTATTATCTCTACCTGTAACTATATAACTAACAATGTAATAAAATCTTGGAAGTCAATATTCACCCACTTCCAATCTTCCGAATAATCTGAAATTTGTCACACATATCAAGGACCGATGACAAACAAGAATTTCATAATCATAATGTAATAATAATGAAAATATAGTTGTCCAAACGCCAACAATCCTAACTCACCAAATGAAAGTATTTGGTTGCAACAAGATGGTGCACCCCCGCACTATGCACGTGATGTTCGTGAATTTTTGAATAACTGTTTTCCTAGGAGGTGGATTGGTAGACGCGGACCGATAGAGCGGCCCCTAAGATCTCCAGATCTTACGCCCCTGGATTTCTTCTTGTGGGGTTATTTGAAATCGAAGGTCTATGTAGATAGGCCGCAAAATCTACAAGAGTTGAAAAATCGAATTTGGATCGAAATTAACAGAATTACTCCGGAAGTTATTCGCAATGTGCAAGAGGAATGTGTCCGTAGATTTGCTTATTGTCAAGAGACTGGTGGATGGCATTCCGAACATCTTATTTAACTATTCTATTTTGTTGGATATAAAGTTATGCTCTAATTGAAATGAAATATTGATTTATGTTCACCCTGTACAAAAAAAATCTAATTAATTATTATCATTGAATGCAGTATTGGAAGGCCTTTCAGATGAGGTATCACAAGACATCTATTCAAATTTTAAAAAAATTATCGATTACGTCACCATGTCAAAACCAGTGACATAACCTCTTTAGAATATACATAAAAAAATCGGCATTTTAAAATGAAAATCGACTCATTTCAGGATTTTTGTCAAAAGTACATGGCTTGCGAAATATTGAATTTGTTCCATAATTTTGACCCGCACTGTATATGAGAATTCACATGATATATCATCGCCTGTCTATATGCACGATTTTTGTTGGATAGAAGAGAAAGATCTATATTTGCCTTTCGAAACACAGTTAGATATTGAATGATGCCATTTGATGGTATATTTGTTATTTCAGCATCATTTGTAAATATTTTTCTTTCGTGTCATGACATGATTTACTACTTCTTATATTTCTATATACTCTATGGATACCAAGATTGACCTGGCCAAGTTCGAACCATATCACACTGCCGGCCTAAAAGCGGTGCATATGTTGATGATTTCAGTAATCTTACGTTCCAAGCCACCCGAAACTGTTACATATTGTAGTTCTCACTGAATGTCGTTCGGAAATACATTCTGTATACTCATTCAATTCGGGATCCTTCTTACTCCACTCTTACATCAAGTCCCTTGATAATATACCGTTACACTTATTGAATTACCTTTGCCGCTTCTTCTGTGGGATAATATGATTTAGTGAAAAAACACGAAACTAATTGGATTAGTATTGGGGAGATCCTCGGTCGGTGAAGTGGGTATCAGGACAGAGGCTTCATTCATCGTGAAATGTATTGTTCTTATTTCGAAAACAAAGTGAGCATATATAATATTCTATTGACAAAGCAAGTATCGCGATCAAATAGTATACAGTGCGGCTTTTAATAGCCCTCCTGCTGTTATCTTTTGAACGGTTCGACGTGGATCAATGAAAAAAAAAAGATTTTGTATGATATCACCGATACTACTTTTTAAAATAAAAGATATTGTGATTACCCGATAGATGGCGCGAGAGGTTATATCAACTCATGTGGCACATTGTTGAGAAGATAATTCAATTTTTTTTCCAAACATCATTTTTTTTTCATTTCGTTGATATGTGACTATGCGGTTTTTTATGCCCCTCATCCCTTATAACTTTTGAACGGTTCGACGTAGAACAATGAAAGAAGAGGTATTGTATGATAAAACTCCACCTAGTTGGCTCGTCTGGCCAAGACCTCCGTCTCAATATCTTTAGCTATCATTACCTTAAAAAATTCATCAATCTTGAATTTTGGTTCATAGAAGCGTATCAGTTATTTTCATATCTTTGTTAATGTTAGGTTTGGTTCAGCTATCTTCGTATTGTTGCTTACTGTATTTTTTATTCAGATGAGAGGATCAAGTAATTTTTTGTATTTGAATTTTGGATGGTTTCCACTTAAAATTTGGTGAAGAAGTATCTGACCTCCAGTTATTATTTTTTTTATGCCTATACTAGAATACCTTCTTCTGGATCACACCTATAAAGTCATCCTGATATCAATTCAATATTCCTAATTTTCAACTATTGAAAATTTATTATTGTGGCTGATCTAATTCTAATTCTAAGATTGTACATCTGTAGAGCAAATTGATGTTTTTGTATAATGTCAATATATTTCGTATCTTTATTATTGTTCATCCATTTGATTGACAACTTTTACTTGGTATTGATTCAGGAAGTTTCGGAATTTGCCTGAAAATTCATCTATTGTCAAATCCTAATTTTAAACACTCATCTCTCACAGCCTGTGGGTTGACGAATGATAACTCTGGAATTTGTATATCACACAATATCAAAAACATTTCCAAGTCCCAAGTAGGAACCAATACTTTCGAACACAGATCTAACATACACAATTATTCCATATCATCGAGTTCAGAACAATCACCACTGGATGAGACCTAGATGATATGGTCAACCTGATTGGCAGCCCAGCAGCAACAAGATTTTGACACAACAAAGTCCAGATACGAGCTATATAATCAACATCGCCATATCAGAGGTATACAAACCAAGAAAAAGCAACAAATTCAGCATTATATATTCTATCAGCGGTGATGAACCACAATTACCGCACCCTTCATAAAAATAACTCCGGTATACCACAACCCAAAAAAAAATTCTCACCTACCTGGGACCTGAATAATATAGCTTGATCCCTCATGGAATGAAACAATTCAATTCTCGTAATTCATTCAGATCAAAAATAACAAATGCACGAACTACCATTCACGCCCTATCATTCGTCAATATATGGACATGAAAAATTCATACCAAAATTAAAGAAAAGGAAACAATAGCAAACTGTTGATACGAGATACTTATTTTCATATACATAGAAATCATTACCCTAAAAAATCTTCTTGCACTTCTGATATTTTCCAACACAACTTTTTCCAATTCACTTATTCATTTATCCTGATATCGAGACCGATTATGTAGACAATTTTCCCTCTCACAAGGTACGCCTTTTGGTGATTTTGCCTACTAAGACAGGTCTCAGAATTTAATAAAATGTTCCGAACTTTCGACATTTTATTCATCATCATCCTCTTTATATCCTAATATGATATTACTTGTAGTAAGTGTAATTTTATATCATTCAGATTTTTTTTATTAGGCTAGTTTTACTCCCGCTACCAAGGCTTGTCTTGATGAGTAGTATGTATTTCATGTACTTTTTATTCGATTTTCGTTATGAACTATTCCTTGTTACTTTTTGGGTGAATAAATGAATTATCACGAAATACTGCAGAAAAAATTCTCAAATTTGGAACTTGTACTGTTATTCACTGTAAAATTGAAATCATCCTCACTCTAATATACTAGTGGATTCACCATATTGTTTCTTATTGTTGTGTTGATAGAATGGAACAATTCCAAAGTTCAATTTCCAAGTGCCTCTAATGAATTAGAAACAAGACAAGCAGTCGAAAGATATCCAAACAGCTCTTTGTCAATATATTGAATTCACTTCAATTCTCCATTGTTTCCCAAGATATATAACTCATAACGAGTAATTTGGTCTAACAATAACATAAAGAAGGAAAAGAAAAAGTTTACAGGAGGAAAGAGAAAAAGAGGAACAAAAAAAAAGTATGCACAGAACACGAAAAGATTACTCAGTTCCGTCATCAAATACGATTGCAATTACTCATTGGTTAACAACAAAAACTCGTAGTTTGGAAATTTCGATTATGAAATCAGATGGCAATTGGTCGTTATCATGGCTCAGGTTGTGCAGGGAATTTACGTAGAAATCACAATTTGCAAGAAAATAATGCCATTTGGGACTGACAGCAGAAAGTATCGGACACTCAAATAAATTGTGTTTTGAAGTTTGGCACTGATATCTATTGCATGTAGGAAGAATTTTACCAAATTCAATAGTGTAGTTCATACCATCGAATGCATGTTTATATGATAAGCGAATCTGAACGACTAAGCAGATAATAGAATGGAGGTGTGAAAAGTAAGGTAACTTTATATATACAAATTCGAATTGTGGATCTGAATATCAATTTTTTGTATCGTTACGAAATTGTGGAGTTGAATTGAACCGGAAGGAAACTATTATGATTTTTCCTTTTTCTTTTCATCTGAGTAAGGTCATCGAAAAATATTGGGTGAGTTTGGGATGAGTTGAAATCTACAACTCTGGATTATAATGTTTCAGATTTGCATAAACATTGAGAGGCTGCCGATAATTTCATATTAATAATATGTCTCAAGGAATAATAGCTCAATTGATGATAATTCCAGAATCCTTGAAAAAAATCTGAATCTGAAATATAAATATCCAGGAGTATTTCCTAAACATAAACTAAATGGAATAAAAATAAAAAAATATCTAATGATAGGACCCAAACATAACTCAATATCATAACAATTTTAAATGAATATTTAGGCTACAATAATTCATGTCAATAAGCAAACAATCTGTAGCCATCATCATCTGAACAATTATATCATTCGTTTTATTTATCGGTAATGAATCTTTTAATATTTCCATGCTATTGGACAGTATAGTATAGGGTAAAATTTTAAATTCTTTGAGTTTTCTATTATTGATTTTATGTACATGGATGGTAATTCTCTGATGTATTCCTTGGAGGATTAATTGAAGCGTTGGATTGTGGGTTCGTTTTTAATATTTTTAGGTATGCAATTGAATACTTTCGGTCCCAGATATTGGTAACAACTCTGTCCGATTGATTTATTTATGAATGGGAGTATATATTTATTTTTTTGTCGCGTCTCATTATAGTGAGAATGAGTAAGGAGTTCGTTCTTATGAATATAGAGTGTTTGTCCTAATTTCAAAATATTAATTTTCCTCAAATCATAGATCTGTGTCTCTTCGTATAGCTCTTCACTTGGGTATCGGTTACTTCTATACATCATTCGTTTCAAAATTCGCTTTTGTATGATTTCAAGTAATTTCAGGTATGTTTCAGATTCTCCACCCCATCCTATAATACCATAGTCTGGATGTGATTCAACTGAACTATGATAAACAATTTTGTTCTTTTTGATGTCAAGTATATTTGCAACTTGTTTGATTCTATACAAAACAATACGTCAACTGACAAACAAACCCAACCTCAAAATCATAATACCCCACTCAGGTCTGAAATGATTTTTGCGAAAACCTGAAGATAAGTACTCTTAATTTCTTTAAGTTTACAATGGGGTATCTTCATCAAGGCCATTTCTGATTGAATCATCTGGGAAAATATTATCCAATTAGCATTATTTTTGATGATAAGAAAAAATATTTTGTATTAATAATGGTAGAAACGGTTTAGTGGGTACAATTCATAGAAACAAACAGGACATTGAAGCAAAAGTTCAAATGGACCACCATTTTGTTCAATACACAATTGGTATCTCCTTATTAATTATGTCTAATGTTAGTATCGATATATCAGTGTTTTTCTACCAGGAACAATAAAAAAAGGCTACGTTTCTTTTTAGTTCCAAATTTCGTGCATGTTTTTTGCGTTGATCAGTGGTGTACTGAACAGCCTACCACAAACTAGCATGAAAGGCTCGACTTTGCAACTAGTTATCACGAATCGAAAGAAATCATTCAAGTAGATATTAATACACAATAATTGTTTCTCCTCATCAAAAACATGTTGATTGGATAATATTTTCCTAGATAATTCAATCAGAAATGGCTTTGATAATGATACTCCAACATGAACTTCAACAAATTAGGAGTATTTATCTTCAGTTTTTCGCAAAAATCATTTCGAACCATAACACTTATCCAAGTGGAGTATTATGAATTTGAGGTTGGGTTTGTTTGTCAGTTGATCTGTCAAAACAATCATGAGCGCATATGAGTGAATCCACGACATCGATTCGAACAAATAATATGATGAATAAAAAAATGGAGTTATCGGTCTCATTCTGATCATGCGTACTATGTTTCCGAATCTTCCAACATTTAAAAATGTTCAGGAGGTTGGCACATATTCCGATAAGAAATAAGCATTATGCGTTTATGGCACATAGCAGATTATGTCTCTACTGAGAACATATCTTCGGTTTTTCTCAATTATCCCAGAAACTTCCACTTTCAGACACATGGAATGTTTCGACTCTTAGGTTGAGTATCGATGGGCTGAACTGATGTCTAACGCTCATTTGTCCATTCACTTGTCCCATGAAAATATGTGGGGACGTATGACCACATACCATCGTAACTACGCCACTGGTTCACGAAAATAAATAATTATAACTTCAAATTAGCACGTTGATAAATCGTCATTAATATACCAAGTTTTAAAAAAATATTTCAGGCATTTTGGAAAAAATAAATTAAAAATTAAGTTCTTTCGTACTTTTGACACCCTGTATCTCAGAGGGGATGCATTTTAGGACATACCATGATAGCAACTTTTCACTTCGAAATGAGGTGAGAAATCTGTAGTCTGAGTTTCTTGGTCTAATTCTGACTCAACCTGTATATATATGAGATATATTGTATATTTTTATGACTGTGCCAAAGTGGCGAGGAAATTGGCATTTCCAAACATCACTTCAATATTCGATATCGATACCTGATTTTTCTTGGAATTCAATGCATTTCTTCCACTACGTCTCTCGTAGTTTTATGAGCCAGTATAAAGGAAACTCTCTATATATAGCGAGAAAGTGGTAGTAAACAATATTCTCAAAAGTTGGAAGTTATCCTCTGGGACTCACCGACAAAATTGCTTTTGACTTGCTCTCCAACTTTTGATGAAAAAACGTTACTCATGTTAGACTTTCCGCGAATAAACTTATGTGGCATGAAACTGCTTCAGAATGCGAAATGAGATATCGCAAATTCGTCTCATCAGGTTACAAAATGGGGATAAATTATTCTTTTCCGGTGGTTGCGAACTATTATTGCAGAGTCAAAATCCACACTCTTTCCGCAGCACAATTACAGATTTATTGTGGTAGAAGTTATTCGCAATTCAATTAGTCTATGTAGGTGTTTATATAAAGGGGAAGTGAGAAAAAAGAGAAAAGAAAATTGAGTGTAGATAAATATTCCATGCAAAGAAGCTTGAAATGGTGTAACGTCCAATAGTGATTAAAAAATCACAATTTTGTATGGAAATAAATAATTTTGATCATTCCAGAAAAAACACTACTTGCATTTGGGAACTGAGACTGAATGAAAAACTTCCCAGTTTGTCAGTACCTTATCGTTTGGAAAAGAAAAATATAATTGTTCAATAGAAGATATTATTCACTGAATATACAGTTGATCAGATTAAATCTGCAACTGAAATTTGGCTCCTTAGCCTTCCTGAGTAATTCAAGAGTTCTCTGTCTGGCTTGGTCTTTCTCACGAGACTCCATCTCTTCGTAACTTGTAGCCTGTGGCTCTTTCCTCCATATTGCACCTAACTTGACCTTGTGATACCTTCGCAATGGCACAGCATATTGTTGTTTGTGATCCAAGCTTACCTGGTCTATGTATGTTTTGTTTTTGTTTTATTGGAACGTAGATCCTTATCGCGCGTTGCGAAAGAGGGATAGACGGAATAAATTAAGACCAAAATGTGTAACGAGACTTTCGCTATGGTTTTAAGCCGTGCGGCGTGCGCGTGTTTCTCTGTCTGTCTCTCTCTCTCATAGAAAGCAAGCCAGTTATTTCCATTTCGTCTTTCTATTGAACAGTGTGGTGTCGCAACGATTATTTTTGTTGAGTGTATACAGGTTTTTTGTACATAATAAATAATGAAAGATAATAACAATAATGAATCCTGACAGTGTTTCTGCACAAGTTCCGGATATTGCTGATGAAGTTAGGTAAGTAGAGATTTTATACAGACAATAATAAATGCTTGTGTATTTTTAGCAAGTACGCATTATAACCTCCCTTTACTATTGTGCTAACCAAGTCATACGCTGTTATAATCTCTCCATTTTGTGTGTTTAGCAAGTGTAGCGTCATAACTTTAATAAATTTAAAAGCAAATTATATTTTAATATTACAATATCAATGCGTATGTATTTAGCAAGCCGTGCGTGTTCTTACCAATACGCTGTTGTGTTTACGAAGTCGAGAGAGTATATATATATATATATATATTTATATACACGTCATAGATTCGCGGGACTTTGTAAACACAACAGAGTGTGTGTATATATATATATATATATATATATATATATATATATATATATATATATATATATATATACACACATTATATATTATATATTATATATATATATATATATATATATATATATATATATATATATATATAAACACACTCTGTTGTGTTTACAAAGTCCCGCGAATCTATGACGTGTACGAAAGAATAGACAGACAGAGTGCATATATATATATATATATATATATATATATATATATATATATATATATATATATATATATATATATATATATATATATATATATATATATATATATATATATATATGTGTGTGTGTATTTTTTTTAATCAACTAAAGCATCAACTACTACGTTACAAACTATAACATCAAGGAAAAAGACACATGCACAAAGATGTAGAGAATATCGTGAGAGAAAGAAATTACAAATAAATTTTTTCACTGGAAAACACAAAACAGTTTTTTATTTTTCTGTAAACCTCAAACTCTTCAATCAAAAATGGGAGAAGAGTTCAAATTTCTCTGAACGCTTTTGATTATAACTTAAAAAAAAAATACAATTCCTTTACTAATTAATCGAAAGGAACTTTGTGCCATCCGGGTGTCCCTTGACACCCCTCAAGTTTTTTCAATTGTGAATAGAAAGAGTATTTAGATGTTCCTTCAGAAAAGTAAACGTCTGTCCGATATTTATTCTTATTAATAAAGATATTTAATAGTATATTACATAACAAGAGTTATAAGGAGCATTGTACGCACGACTAGAAAAAGTAATTCTAGAACTCGAGTTGTGTACTATACTTTTTCTACGACCACATTAGTTTCCCATAAAAAATTAGGATTCCATTAAGTGGAAATATGTTTAATCAATCAATTAAATTACTTCAAAGATAATTCAACCATAATAAGTTACCATATTACTCAGTATAGTTTACCTTTGATTGTAATAATTATTAATTTCAACTGTGCAGTTATCAAAAACAAGAGAGGGCGAGTTGGTTGTCTGATTTTTTGTATTTTCAAAAATAATACCATTGTTTTCTCATATTTTAGCACTATTATTAATGGCACATGTAATTTTTGATGAGTTGGCAGTCTCTCGACCACTGCTGATAATGAATTCATTTTGTGTTTCAGCTTCCAGTCCATGAATTTTCGATAAACTATTTCGTATCTTTCACGAGATTTTGCTGGTAACAAATTATGCGAAGCATTTTTGGCTGTTTCCACTATATCGGGCGGTGTACACATTTCATCTCCGCTACTACTGGACATTTTTCACAACAATTTTTATTTGTTATCAGGGATTCATCTTCAAATGATCTTGGTGAATCCAAAAACTGGTAACAAATCGCGACACAATTATAAAACGTCAAAATTTTATCGACGACGCGGCCTGTTATTCGTTTCCATGGCAACTACTGAAGGCTCTATCTCATTGGTTATACGTCGTGCGATTTACTTTACAGTTGCTTCCGTATTGGTTGTTGATCGTGCTCTCTGTTTACGGTAAGGTTTGAATCGTACAGTTTTATGTCGCACAGTGCCTAAATAGACAGTTACATAGTTGGCGATTCGTATAAATTCCGTCATGTTCTGTAGGCGGAGTAGAATAAACATATTACGTGTCATTTCCTCACCTCTCCAACTGGATTTGTTCTGCCAGGTCTGGTGAGCTCATGTGTTCTCTATGCTGGCAATGACCCATTAGCAGACCCATTATCATTATTCTAAGGGCCTTGCAGAGGTGTCTGAATAGGTCTGCTGTGAATTCGGGCGATGAATCCTTCCATCTGCCCCATTCCGGGGAATCGATTCCATCAATCTTGGATTTGACTTGCACACACGCGTTCATGGAACTTCCAATATTTGCTTTCGAAATTTCACAAAAGGGTTCCAGGCCAGCCAACCAGCCTCCCCGTTGTTCCGGTGGCCGGTAGCTTTGTTTTTGACCTCCTGCACTACCTCCTCAGTACAGTGCTCTATGGCTGTTACCTCAGCCTGGAACATCGTTGCATGATGTTCTGGACCAATTGGGATTCTAGTCTTTCTTTTTGCCCCGTATATGGATGCTACGACGCCTTGGTTCGTCTTTGATCCGTCTGTGATCCACAACTTATTAAAATTTCTTTTTTTTTCAGTATGCTTACAAAATACAAGCGCACTGGAAGTTGTTCCAGGGCTAGTTGGACCGAACAACAGTCAACTGCAGCCATTGAAGCGGTTAATAAAAATATAATGGGAGTGAATGATGCTGCTCGAAATTTTCGGGTACCAGCAACCACTCTACGAAGAAGAAAATTCAAGAAAAATGCAAAGAAAGGTCCTCTTGGACCCTCCTCCACATAAGGCAAAGCTGCTGAAGCAAAATTGGCCCAACATATCCTAAAACTCAAAAAAACGGTTTTGCTCCTACTCGAACCGATGTGCAAAGTATGGCTTTCAAATTGGCCGAACAGCTGGGCATTAAACATCGTTTCAATAAGGAATCAAGATCAGCTGGTTTTCCATGGCTCAAGTTATTTCTGCAGAGGAATCCAGGGCTCTCAGTCAGAAAAGCAGAAGGGGTCTCCGTTGATCGATCCTTGGGTATGAACAAAAAAGACGTTGAGGCTTATTTTCAGATGCTAGGAAATATTCTGACCGAAAACGATCTCATCAATACACCTGGACATATTTATAATATGGACGAGACTGGTTTACAGCTAAATAATAGGCCAGGGCATGTCATCGTTCAGAAAGGATCTAAAAACATCGCAAGTATCAGCTCCGGTGAAAAGGGAGAAACCATCACGGTTATAACCTGTTGAAACGCAGAAGGCGTTTTCATTCCTCCTACCTGCGTAATGAAAGGCGAAAATAAAAAACAAGAGTTTGAGGATGGGATGCCCCTGGGATCCCCGGTCTACATGTCAGAAACTAATGCAAATACCCCTGTCAAATGTACCCCTGGCAAAATACTGGACATAATCTCACCAGTTCCGGTTGTTTCTGCTGCCAATAATTCGGTTCGAGCCCAAAGCAAGCAGCTGGCAGAAATTCTAACGACAGAGGCAACAATTGGCGAAAAAAAGGAGAAAGCGACCAAGAAAACACAGAAAAAAAAGACCAGTAAATCAGAACCAGTTATGAAGAAATCAAAAGTGACCAAAAAGAACACTAAGAAATTCCCAAACGTGACTCATCTTCAGACGAAGAACTTGAAGCACCTACATTGGATAACTCTTCAGCTGATATGGACGACACTGACGAGTCTTGCGCAGGTTGTGGCGGAACGTAATCCCAAACCACAAAATCTGACGACTGGGTTAATTGCTTGCGTTGCTCCAAATTGTTCCACGATTTTTGCTCCAAATTTGTCAACATCTGCCATGACTGTGGTGTTGTTGTATGCAAAACAAAGTGACAGTTTGGCCAACATATCTTTTGTTTTCAGTTGCGCCATCTCACCTCACCACTGGGGGAAAGATGGTTTTTGTTAACTATTTTTATTTTGTTTATAAACCATGAGTTTAATTTTTTTATGAATTTTAGTATTTAGCACATGTTCCTAAACTCAATAGAGATTCGTTATGAAAATTAACAGCAATTCCAATTCAACGTTCAAACATGCTTACATGAAATTTCAAAACCTGGGCCATCTATCCTCGAATTACCCTATATTGAAATTATGTTGTCCACTGGTTTCCAAAAGATGGAATCTGCCGACAATTATTTGCATAGCTTCTACGTTTGGCTTATCGGAGTTTGTCCCTGCATCAGCCTGTGAGTTATGGACTCTGCCACATGAATGGAAATATTCAATTTTGAAAGACAGAATAGAGCTTCCAAGGATGCTGTTTCCATGGCTCCCACCTAGGCATGTCAGCTTTCGAATGCCGCTTGGTAGTCTCACTGTCCCCATGCTGTCAAGCCCGACACAATCATGGGTTTTAGCTATCAGGTATGTTTCGGACTTAGGCCCCAATTTTTTCCGCGCATTCTTCTACAGATTCCAGGGGTTATTCTAGCCTTGTGTCCGGACTTTGAATATGTAGATAACGAAAAAAAAATTGGGAACATTGTAAAATGTGTCTATATACACTCACCCAAAAAGTCACAGAAGTTGTCGACCACAATGAACCCACCCACTTGCTTCGCTATACTCAAAATTGAAGGACGTAACCCCAACACTTGAAAAATCTAATCTTATATATACATTGAATTGCAATGATTGTGAAGAAAGCTATATGGGGATGACAAAACGAGTTCTCTAACAACGGATCAATCAACATACCGGGTGACGCTCCAAGGTGGCTCCCCCCTATAACTTTTCTATTATTGAAGATAGAAAAACGAAATTTGGGGGTTTCGCATTGCAGTTCAATTTAAATTTTCATATTCACCTGCTTTGCCGTACTTCCGGTTTGACCGGAAACGACCCCAACTTTCGATTTTCAAATGGGAAATCCTATATATTTGTAACTATTTTGGTCTAGAATGACATTCTGAATCCAACAACACCCCATTCAACAATATTTGACGAATGAAGTAATTTTTATTCCAATTTTTATTTTTCGATCTAGAATACCATTGATCGTGTAAATCGCTTCATTCTTTTTCGGCTAACATGGAAAAAATACGACTTTGCGGCTCATGACTTCACAGTCGTTTTAGAAATTATTTAAAAATCGCAAATCAGTCCATTAAGGTTCGATATTTTCAAATTGACCTCCCTAATCACGGCAAAGTTCAACTTGATTAGCTGTTCCTCAGTGATGTTCTGGAATTCCTTCCTCACTTTATACTCCAGTTCTTCACGAGTAGGTGAGGCTCTGTTAAACACCTGATTTTTTATTGTTCTCCAGAGAAAAAATCTAGCGGAGTAAGATCTGGTGATCTAGGATATGAAAAAGAAATAATACATTATGAAAAAATATGATAACTTGAGAATGTACCTCGCAGGCCACTGAAGAGGTCCTTTAGTGCCAATCCACTTTTCTGGGAAGGTGTCATTCAGATATTCTCTTACGACTTGAGAATTGTGAGGTGGCGGTCCATCTTGTTGAGAATAGATATCAACTTGGTAAGCCAGTGGCAAATCTTCAATGAACTCATTAATTTGATCTCTAAGGTACTGTAGATATCTTTACGCAGTAAGTTTCCGTCGGAAATTATTGGCCCCAGAAGTTTTCCTCCGATAATACCCATCTAGCAATTCGAACCAAATCGCTCTTTAAAATTTCCTTCTTGCATCAGATGTAAATTTGTTCGAGACCAGTACCTTTTATTATTCCGATTGAACAGACCCAAGTTGCTGAATCGAGTTTCATCTGAATGAATAATTTTGAATAGAAAATGTACATATTATCTGTATTCAGTCAAAAACTAGTTGCAATAGGTTAATCTTCGGTTGTGGTCAATATCCGTTATCATAAAGATGTTGGTGTAGTTGGTACTTGAATGATCGATAATTATATTCGTGAAGAATTCTCCAAACGGACGATTAACTTATATCACACTCAGAAAAAAATTGCGAATTGACGCCGTACAATCCACTTCAACATAGGCCAACACGTCTATTCCTTTATCTTCACTGACGATGAAGTTATTGGCATTTTTTTCCGGTTCATTTCGCATTTTCCTTTCCAGTTTTGGAAAAAAATGCCGAGTGGGATGACCACGATTGAGGATGAGCATAAATTGAGCTGCGTCGTTTCTTCTATTTTGCTTCTCCGTGAATCAGAACATGTCAATTTCCTCGTTTCTAGTATAATTTTCCATATCGAATGATAAACTACGCAACAAATAAATTTTCAAAAGTGGCATCATATTCATGATCCTCTTTGCTTAGGTAGTCCCAGCAACAGATTCAATTGTTTGTCACGGATAACTAGAATAACAGGATTTAGTGCATACGTATTATTCGTTAGTAGGTATGATCGCGTCTTGCAATTATTCAGAAAAATAGTGAAAATGAAGTGGAAGTGTGTGGTATCAACTTATTCGTGAGAAAATGATCTTTCACAAAAAGCTGACGAGCCACCCCCTTTCCATTTGGAAAAATCACGTTTACTGGAAAAATTCAAATTTGCGACTTTCAAATGATTCTTCAAACGACTGTTAAGTTCAAGCCCCAAAGTCGTATTTTTCCATGTTAATTGATCAAGAGTGAAGCGATTCACACGATCCATGGCATTCTAGATCGAAAAATAGAAATCGGAATAAAAATGACTTCATTTGTTGAAAATAGACAAGTGAGGTGTTGTTGGATTAAGAATGTCACTCTCGATCGAAATAAGTAAAAATATATAGAATGTCCCATTTAAAAATCGAAAGTTGGGGTCATTTTCGGTCAAACCGAAAGTACCGCAAAGCAAGTGAATATGTGAAAAAAATGTAATTGAACACAACCCCCAAATTTCGTTTTTCTATCTCCAATAATAAAAAAAAGTTATAGGGGTGAGCCACCTCAGAGAATCACCAGGTATATATGATCGCACATGAAAAAACAAATTACATTTCACACTGTTTGTCACAATTTCATACATTTGAACCATTTTAACTTTGTGAATGTATTTTATGGGTTGCCCTTGTTCTTCCCTGGCGAGTAGGCTATACTTTGACAATCAGTTAAATAATATTCATACATCATTCACCAATTTTGCAGGCAAGCACTGAATATGACCATAAAGGTCGAAAGCGCTCTGGGATTAAAAATGATAAATTTGCACGAAATACAAAATTAGACTTTTGGTTCAGCCCTGTACACACAGCTCCACTGCTCCCATGTACTATACTTTACCAAAATATCATGAAATAACGATGACAATTCAACTCATGTATGACAAATCGCATATGCCACAGTGCAATTGTCAGTTTGACAGCGGCAAAAGTTAGCTGCAACTTTTACAGCCATAAATGCACTAGTGGTTTTCTCACTTATTCATTTGTTTATCAATTATCGCGGTGTTGGTTGCCAAAATGAGTAGTTTTACATGTTTGTCAACATCTTATTGAATTTTAAAGCATTAACAATGAGTCGAATCGGTGAGTCTATGAGCGCCGGAATTAGTCAAATTGTTAATACCTGTGTGCCAGTTGCGACGCAATCATCAATCTGGCGACAATTTTCTACGTTTTGCAATGCAAAAAGATATGAATTTGAGCCAGATACTTCCATCGAGAAATTTAATTTAATATTGTAAGATTGCGCATTTAATATACGAAAAGGTAACGGGGAATACCACAAAGGAGCGGTAGTTGAAACAATTTGGAACACCACCGCTGAAATGCTACAGAGTAGATATTATAACGAATTCAATATTGTATTTAACCATTTCACCGACGTTCAGTTTAATTCATCAGGAGCTGCACGTAATGCTCAACGTAAATTCCTACAAGAACAATCCGGAAAGAGAAAATCTAGTGCATCAACTCTCAATAAATCTGAAGAATTTGCAATGGCCAGATTATATGACGAAAATGAACCGCGAGGACTCCAAAAAAAATCATATCACATGTTGGCGTTTGATTCAGCTTGACGCGGAGAAGAAGCAGCTTACTGCAGAACCACTTATTTCGTATCTGAAATTAAAAATAATGGAAAAGAAACTATACGTATCGAGTATAATCCTCCATTTTCAAAAACGAGACAAGGCGGTAACAATAAATTATGTGACAGCAAATGGATTACGCCTACTATTCAAGAGGAAGATATGTGCCTAATACGTTCATTCAAAAAGTTAATGGAAAAACTAGACACTTTCATAACATTGAACAGAGTATTTCTTACACCAAATCCCTTTGCAAGAAGAGAAATTCTAAAGGTTGGTATAAGAATGTGCCGATTGGAATTAATTAAATTTCCAAATGGACTTGATGCTCAGCAC